>CAJQZN010042286.1:0-18481 GCA_907164685.1 Colias eurytheme | reverse complement strand
TTAGTGTTTAATTCCTGCAAGCTTATTAGCTAAGCTAAGCTAAGGAAATTTATTTAATTATGATAATAATCCATCAGCAACTGTTTCCAAAACATCTCGACTGTCGCAACCTTGTTTCCAATGATGCGCGTGATGAGCTCTGAATGCAAATGAAATGGTACAGGTGGAAATATTACTTTATTTAGGTATAGCACAGAATACATAATAGTAGCTAAACGCTATCTATACTCAAAATAATAAAGGTATTTTTTTTCTCGTAAGCACATTCGACACCTAAGAAGTATAGTTCCGACGTATATATACGTGAGGTAGTGGCCACTGGGTTCTAACGTGCAATTTATTTGCGTCAGTTAGATTTGACGAGGGACTCCAATAAAGCTCGTATAGTGTTACTGTATACTTTTAGCTTTGGGTTTCCGTGTAATAAAAACTAGAATACGACGTTTCGTAATATTCATTTATTGTGTAGCGCGGGACGTGTTGTATATGAAATATAAAACTAATTATAATGATTTGACTGCTGACCAAACGTTTTTATTGGTTACGTTTTATAAGATCATGAAATAAGATTTAAAATCACGGGGCACGCAGTTCTTAGCAACATATCTGTAGAGCGCACGCAGGCGGAGAGACGCGGGATGAATATGAATCGACAGGCTCCGGGGGAAGCAGCAAGCGAGCCTCGGAGATATCGCGCACTTCGATGAGCGCGTCTTTGATCTCAAGTTTGTGCTGCGATGTCATGTGGCCGGAATTTATTCGCACACATCACTAAAAACATATCACATTTTTATAATAAACAAAATTACTCCATTAAATAATAAAGTTACAAATGTATAGGTGATAACAAAGACTAGGTACCATAAGCTCATATTATTATTTTTTTTATGTATAAAATATTTATTATAATATATTAATATTTATTTTATTAACACAATAAGAATGTAACATTTATTGATTTCAGATTCAGTTCAATAACATTTAATTATTATAACCGAATAGAACTCTAATAAGAAATTTCATTTATATTTACATTTTCCCCGTTAATATCAGATAAGTTGTAATTGAACGCTGATAACTTTCATCGTCTCGGTATTGTTCCCTTATCATTTTTAAAGGCTCAACACTTTGATCGGCTCTCGTGTAATTCTGACATAAAGTAGCTTCTAACATTTTCCTTTCACCTCTCGAGTTAATAACCTTGTTCTCGTAACTTCAAAAGAAGTATTTATTCTGATTCTCGCTTCATCGCATCGCATTCGTATTTCGTGTCAAAAATGTAAACATTTAATCGTGAAGGTGTTCATTATCACGCTCGCGCTATATGCCGCCGCCCACGATCTGTCTGCTCGCATTAGCTGCTTATTGTTCTGCGCTCGTCGTATAACAGGTTTGTTAGCCTCAGCTATAACAGTAAATGTATTGTTATGAAGATGTTTCTGATAATATTAAAGCAAAAAGTAACTGGATACCGTTGACACCTCGCTCGCACCCCACGGCTGGAGGCTGCGATTGGGATCGTATCGCGTTTGTTCCTTCGCTACTTTTTAACGAATATAATAGCTGTAAGAAGATATGCAGGAAACACATTTATATACTTGTAAAATGTTTTAAATAATATTTTAAATATTTTAAAATAATATTTTAAAATGTTTACGGCTTGGCGTGTACAATTCTTATATAAATTGTAACTTTTGTAATAATTCCTTATGTATGAAAAATATTATTATATTATGATACAGCAGCAATTCGTATTTTTTCGGAACAGTAATAGATAAAATGTCTATAAATAAAGATAGGAATGGGGAAGTAACTGATATCTTTAATACAGGTTATCTACAGCTCGGTAACTTAGCAAAGATGCCAGTCTCGAACCGTTGATTGATATATACCTATCATTATACAATTACCACCAAATGTATTTAGCTCTAAGGTTAGGTTAAGTTTGATTAAATAAACAAATTTGAATTTGAATTTGAAGTTTAGTACCTACATACCATTTGCTTTGTTCATATAAGTGTATCGTAGCTTCGCGGCGTAGCACGTTGCCCGTAGCCCGTAGCCCGTAGCCCGTAGCCCGTGGCCGCGCCAGCGTTCGAATTACGACAATACTGTGAGGTACCTACCGTGTGGCACACACGTTCTATAATGATGAAAATATTATTAATTTATGACGGATAATAACGTAATATTATAATGAGAACATGGAAAAAAGAAATAATGGTGAGACGGATTATTCAGGAGACATAATTTTACATTTTCAATAAACTTTGAAAAAAAAAAAACTAAAAAAAATTATTGGTATCGAAAAAATAAGAATTTATTTTGGAATACAGCTAGATAAGCGAAAAGTTTATTTTCAATAAAAGCCCACAAAGTATTTTAAATGGACACAGACACTGCCGGGCGGCGTGATTAGTGATATCGAATTACGTGAACTTAAAATTTTGTATGAATATTCAGGTTATTTTAAAATGATGACGTTCCAAAAGCAAGTTCAGTGGGCAGAGAATTGCGGGAATCATAGTTTGGTCGAGGGACCGACTGCATCTCGCGAATATAAATATTGAATATGATCATGCAATGGAGAGGGAATGCGAAATATGCTACATATTTGCAATTTCATGTCGCGGTCGTGTGGGTTGTGTAACAATAAAGTATTATATTATTTAAATATTGTATTGTGGGTATAAAAATATATTGCCTGTTGTGTCTGTCGCGAATTGAATATCATATAAGTGATTGTTGTATCAGCGATAATAAACTAAAACTCAAACATATTGTATTTATTTAATTAGACTTCTTCTAGAAGCACTTTTGAATCTTCATAACATATTTGTAACCATTACCACCGCATCGGAAACCAGTAGCTATGGAGAACAACTGACAAGAAACTCTCTGTATCTCTCTGTATCTGCTGCAGCTGTGCAAACATTTCAGTATCTACATCTGAAGGTTTTTAATAATGGAAAACTACTCCTGCGTTACAATGATAGGTTATATCCAAATACATAATATGTAGTACATATTGCTTGTGTCGTGCGGCTGGAGCTTAGACGCGGCCGGAAACTCGTGCGTTTTCATTTAAACGAAAGGAAAGGTCAAATAAATTGAGCCCGATACGAACCACTCTCCTTTATAAATTACTTCTATCTCGGATAATGTTTGTAGAAATTTTCAGCGAGCATTCTCGGCCTGACACCGCTATTGTATCTTATTTATTAGATAATGTAACGAGCAGCGAGGACACGATCTAATAATAAATCTAACGAAAACTTTATTGTACTTTGTTACAGAAGATTCCATTCTCGAATCATAGAAGAGAGAGACGGGATATTGTAACGTTTTTCTTGTTTCATGAGAGCAAAAATGGAATCGTCTTGGTTTGAAATAGGTACATATATGTAATTGGCTCAAATAGACATAACTGCAACCACTGTCGGTAGGCACCTACCTATTTATAGGACTAGTTCAGTTGTAATTATTGTAAAAGTACAAAATATTTTAATAGTGCTTGCAATGCAGCTTAAATAAAATATTGAAACAAACACTAAGCTTCCGCATTCCATTCAATTTCAAGAGCGTTTTTGTCTATTCGAGAATTGGCAGGAGAATGATAGTTTGCGTATAATAGCTCGCTTCCAGCTTATGGCAGTAAGCAGTTTAATTTGTTTGGTTACAAATATCGTTGAGGATGTTAATTTCGCAACTTGATAATTAATTGGGTATGAGAATTGTTCGGATTGATGCCAGTCGCTTATTTGCTTATTTCACAACAATACAAGTCGCACCGTATCCACTCTTGTAAATCGCCATATAATTCTGCGCTCGGCATATTTATAACTAGCAATGCCCTGCGGTTTCACCCGCATAGATAGCGATATCGTTACAGTGAAAAGTCTACTATAGGTCGGACTATAGGTTTAATTTTTAATCACATGAAAATCACCTTTACCCCGTCCCGCACTACGGCCTTTTTTTTTTCTTTTTTTTTGTTTTAGTGGGGAAATCTTTCATAGATACCCACGGCCTCCGGGGAAGGGGCCGTGGGTTATGTCGGATTCCTACCGACCAAAACCCCACTGTGTTCCGTCAAGACGCATATTGGTAGAATTCCTCCGTGACCCCCGCACTACGGCCTGCTCGAACAGTAGGTATACCTACTTGTATTTTCTGTAGATTGACACTTTTAAAAATTCGTTATATCTTTTGAATGGAATATCCAATTCTTTTCATTTAAAAAGTATTTTGCTGGTATTGAAACAGTCTATAATAAAACATCATTTAATGGGATAAGGATTAATATATGTGTATGGAAAACATGGTTTGATTACTGTCGGCACTTCTATTTACTTTGAAAACGTAAAAAAGTTGTTGTAGTAACATAACTACTGAAGATGGACATATGATATCACGGACTTTCTTGTAGATATTGATCCATTCTATAATACCGTAGAACATTTTTTTTGTTCTAGCTTCTATAGATTCCGCAGCGCACGCGATGACATAACTTTTATTGAGGAATTTTTTACATCATTTCATTTTTGGTAAGGATCTCTATTTTTTTTCAAAATGCAATATAGCCTATGTTGCTCAGTGAAGATGCAGCTTTCTAATGATGAAAGAATTTTTGAAATCGGTTGAGTAGTTTATGCGTGAAAACCATACATACATACATACATACTTACAAACTTTTCCTCTTTATAATATTATTATTATATTATTATATTACTAGCGGTCCGCCTCGGCTTCGCCCGTGGTACATATTTCGCAATAAAGGTAGCCTATGTTCTTTCTCAGGGTCTAAAGATTATCTGTGCCAAATTTCATCAAAATCGGTCCAGTAGTTTATGCGTGAAAACCATACATACATACAAACCTTTCCTCTTTATAATATTAGTAATTAATTGGCAGTGAGAGGTGATTTTTTGAGGTACTAAGTAGGTACCTTTATATATTATATAGGTACCTAATATATAAAGATGCTATATAAAATATTTCTGCAAAAGATTTTTTAAAGTAACACGCGTCGTGCGTCGTGCGGTGTGGCGTGTGGCCGGGAGTTGGGACATAAATCCCCTTTATGAGCTAATTGCGGCCACGAGCGCGCGATCAATCCTTGTTTATGACTCTTGTGTTTATTTTCTACATTTCTTTTTAAGTTGTCACCTTTATTGCTCTTGCTTTAAATTTTACGAAAAATGTTTCACACGTTTTGTATGTTAATATCTGTAAAAATATTTTTATTCAAGGGGATTAAATGGGTCTCTCAATAATTAAGATAAAATGTTCGGTTGATCAAAAAAATTTTCATTGTATTTCTTTTGCCTGAATCTAAACTCATATTCGTGTACGGTGAAAGATGGGCCGGAGCAATATTTTTTAAAAATTCGTGTGCTGGTGGCGGCCCCGCGTGAGGGGGATGGGAACGATTGTGCTTGTGTTGACCAATACCAATCAATTGTATTATAATGGTACGAAAAATATAATATTACTATTCAGTTGAAGTATCGTTTTGATGCTCTACATGTTTTAGACGAGTAGTTTTTTAGTTATGTTTAAATAGTTGATGTTGTCTGAATTTAAGAAGTTTGGAAATAGGCGCGGCCAATTCAATATACATATCTAAGTAAAATTAATTTCTTTACCTACTTTCTTGGAGGAAATTTTCTGATGAAACTTATTTTCCTTATTCAACGTGCATCTGTTTAAAATAAAATAAAAATATTCAAATTATATTTCGCTAAGCGCTTTAAGCTTTATAACGTAACAGAGAAACAGATCATCTTGTGCATGTATCAATACAATATTATCCATTGCTATGGCTTATGTAATATTTGTCTCAAAATGTTAGTAAAGCTTGTTTCGATTGTAACATTCTGCGAAACCATACCCGGAGATGTCGACCAATTCCATTTTAGAAATCAGTAGAGATATATATGTTAACGGAAATGTATGTAATCCGTCATTGTAAACAATTCCTAGGAAATGTATGTTATTCCTAAAATCGTACGGAAATGTGTGAAATAATTTCCTAAATAGCAATCGGAAATGTAAAACATCTAAGATATTGGAAGGTACGCGGGTCGATGGGGGGAGGGCCGAAAATTCATAATCAGAATTTTTGGCTTGGATAAGGGGGTGGGTTAGGTTAGGTTCGTGTTTTTTAAAACTAGATAGAAATAGGAGCCCCACGAAGTGGGGCTCCGTCGGCTCACGACCGTCTTTTTGTAGAATTTTGGAAAAAGACGAATTTCGGCATATTACAAAATGCCGGCCGTTTGTAATACGGCGGATTATACAATCCGACTGGGACGTGTACAAGGGGACAGCGGGACGAGGGGACTGATTACTAACCAAATGAAAATTTGATTTGATTGAATATAAGTTAATTTAAGAAATGTTAATTAGTAAGATAATATGAACATATTATTATTATTTTACGGTAAGACTGTTACCCGATACAGTGTTTTATTACAGAAATCATTTATTTTATACATTTCCTAATACGACACTGGAATTGTATACAATTCCTAGGAAGATTATACATTTCCTAGGATATCTATGCATTAAATAGTTTATTAAACAATATTTTATACATTTCCTAAATGGTATCGGAATTGTACAAATTTCCTAGGATTTGTATACAATTCCTTGATTTCATACATTTCCGGTAACATATATACTATTTAGTATAAACTAGAGATTTTTATACTTACTGTTTTCATACATACATGTTCGATTGTGAGAGACTACAATTCGAACTTTTTACTTAGATGATAGCGACATTTAGGTATAGAATGTTGCATGTTCGCCTACGTATATTATTATTGAGATGATTGATTCTGTCCGATCAAGTTTTAAATAACGTAAAAGGAACTTTTTATAAGAAATATTTTTTTCTTTCTTCTTCATTTCAAATATTCTTTCTTCTTCATCTTATATATAAAAATGAATCGCAAAATGTGTTGGTAAGCGCATAACTCGAGAACGGCTGAACCGATTTCGATAATTCTTTTTTTATTATATTCCTTGAAGTACGAGGATGGTTTTTATGTAGAGAAAACGTAAACATGTACCTCGGGAGAAGCCGGGGCGGACCGCTCGTTTCAAATATTTTTTTCGACTTATTTCATAAAGATAAAAAAGCATGTCCATCGTGTTATGGTAAACCGATTGGTTGGACTGAAAGGTGTTCCGAATGCGTTGGCATTTCTCAAATAACAATTTCAGTAAAAGGGAGAATTCTTTTTTTATATTGTATACCTACTAAATTCTAATACGGCCATTGAATGTTGAGAAATAGGCAGCACTCTGCGCTTGAAAAGACAATCGTGCACGGATAAGGTGGAAAGTAACCGGAGACGAGGCATTGTGCCCAGCTGCGTACAACGAAGTTAGCCCCAATCAATTAGGCCTCCCTGAACGATTGGAGTCGATTAGCGACCTTGCCCCCTCCCCACCGCTGTCTTATGGGGGCTTCGCGACAATTATTGAATTTCATTCATAGATTCACAGTTTCATTCAAAGTGACTATTCGAATTACACATTTCTTGTATCGCTAGAAATCTAATAGACTGTATTGACACCCATATTGTGAGAGGTATTGGTAATTATCTGTTACGGAAAAATATGCATACCTTTATCATTCATAAAATAATATTAATATATCTTAGTTTTAATGCTATTTTCAAAATAGGATTTAATCGTTGAATTAATGGCCTTTCCTGTAGGTATATAGGTCCAACATTAGTGAAATTTCAACTCAAATATTGCATTTCATAAGATATAAAACTCATTACTTAAAGCGTTAATTGTGTACAATAATTCTTGAGTCAACACAATTTTTTCTTGGAAAAGTTCACGCTTCTTAATTTCACATTCAGATTCAAAGTAACTCAGTTGTTTCGAGCTTTTCTCATTATTCGAGTGTTCTTAACGACAGCAATTTCATCGTCTTCATTACCTAACGACACTTAGGTATATATCGTAGTCTCTCGAGCAATTAAACTTACAATTATAATTTCGTTTTCTTTTTATAATACAGCTTTTGGAGGAGTTTCACTAAGTCGATCGAGGACTCAACAAGGTTAGCGATTCGGGAGCTTACTGGAAATAAAGCTTCGGTCAAATTAATAGACAATTAGGGCGATAAAGCGGCGATTATGGATATCCTTCAGATTAGCGCCATCCGGCCCTTCAGCGAGCGATCAGCAAACAGGCCGCGATAACGCGCTTACGTAGCTGCTGCACGGGCTCATACAGATGTGATGCTTCTGCAAGACACACACATCTAACACGTAATATACCTCACTATGCAGTGCACAGTCTCAGAATAAAGCGAATTCAAAAGCGTTTTCTAAAACATCTTGCATTTTCGGTAGGAAAATCCAAGGAATTGAGAAGCTATAATAACCGTCTAAACTCATTTCAAAATTAAAAACTTAGATAAAAGAAGAAACGCATTGGATATGTATTTATTTAAAATTTTAAATGGTCATATTAACTGTTCGGCGTTACTATCTAAATTCAAAATTAAAGTTCCTTTTAAATATCCCCGAAATCCCGTTAACCTTCTATCTCCCCCATTACGTAGGACTGTCCTTGGTTCCACCTAGACTTATTTATTTTGTGTAACAATTACTGGTAAACCTAATTAAAAAAAAACATCAGGTGCACGCCCGATATCAGAACAACCTTATGACAAATTCTTATTGCGATTTTGCAATATTCGCTAATATTCAAGAAAGTACAGGCGAAAACTGAACTTTAAACCAACAATGCAGTTAATATATTCGAATATTAACGAACCGGAAAGCTCTGGCGGAAAACAGTTAAAATCAAAACGATTGAATAGTTTCCAATCTGAGTTTCCAATTCAAAAGTCATTATTATTCATCGTGTGGCATGTTTGCATGTGTAGCGCACGTTGTTTAAATTATCCTGAAATTGGGCAAATGTTTCGGTCCTTTTTGATCTAAGTATTGAACCGGAATAATTACGTAAATAATTGCGCTTAGTTTTATTCCATTTTAATGTATCTAATAATAGTTTTAGGAGATTATTTTGGAAGAATAATCTAGCAGAAGAATTATTTAGCAGAAAATATAAATCAAATATTGTGAGCGATTAATAATGACGTTTATATTATATCGGTTTTGTTATGTTGTATGTGTAAATAAACACAGATTATAATTGTAGAGCTTATAAGAGAGCGGTTGCAATGTGCGATAAGATGTCAGAGGATCTATGATGGTAAACATAATTATTATCGCTTCACACGCACACGGCCGCGGCGGGCTG
The DNA here is from genome assembly GCA_907164685.1 of Colias eurytheme. Lineage (NCBI taxonomy): Eukaryota > Metazoa > Arthropoda > Insecta > Lepidoptera > Pieridae > Colias > Colias eurytheme. Next base: position 9,178 of record CAJQZN010042286.1, on the reverse strand, counting down.
TTGTTTTGGCCTGTGATTATAATTCAATATCACCGTGTCTCCCCCCGCCCCGCTCCCTCCCGCCCGCCGCTTCAGATTACACATGAATCATTACACACGCCACGCTTTATATTACGGCTAAATCCATTGTTTGCGGAACTTTGAAGGGTATTCAACCAATATATCGCATATTACATTGTTATCTCAATGCAAACATTTCACTGTTTTCACCTCTGATATCCTTGCAATTTTCAATTTTTCGAAATGGCAGTTAACTAGCTTTAATTCATAAACTGAAATATAATGTGAACGGGAACGAGTTTATTTTGGAAATAGGATTATTCGCCGCGGTCGTTCTAAATAGAACTACTATTTGTTTGTTCACATATTATTTTATAATTAGTAAGACATACGTACACATAAATCACGGAACAGTAGTAAATAATTCATTCAAGAATTTATGCACAAACAATAATAATGATTCGAAATATTATAATATCTACGACGCCACGATACTACTGTAGTTATTATTTACTTATTTATCTCAAAATAATTTGTATTCAAAATTAATATGAATAGTTAACTACTCGTAGGTAAATTATAATCACTACATAGTATAAAACAAAGTCGCTTTCTCTGTCCCTATGTCCCTATGTATGCTTAAATCTTTAAAACTATGCAACGGATTATGATGCGGTTTTTTTTTAATAGATAGAGTGATTAAAGAGGAATGTTTTAGTATATAATTTATTATGTTTTAGACAAAGCGGGCGAAGCCGCGGGCGGAAAGCTAGTAATATTAAGTTGTGCTTTAAAACTTGACAAAGCTTTGCTTTAAAACTTGATCACTTATTTTATTTAAACTAGCAAGTTATCCATTAGGATTTCATTAGCAAATGAAGACAAACTTATTAAAATCAAATCGGACTGTAAAATGATAAAATGTCCAAGTGATTTTCGCATATAATGTTTTTTTTTTACCTCTACCGTATAAAGTTTTTGCGTTATTTTTAAGAAATGTGAGATAAAGTCATTAGGATTGAGTTTCGTAGCACGTAGCAGTCAGCTGTGCTCTCAAGTGCATCGCTATCAGCCCCCCTATGCAAGTGGCTTTCTGTTAGCGTAGCGTATCTCATACATTCGTAGTCTATTCTATTGAACGCTACGCTAACAGAAAGCCACTTGCATAGGGGGGCAGGAGACCTCAGCGCGCAGCGGTCAGACGCCCTTTATTCCTTTATTTGTGAATAAATCCATTTCATTCAGCCCATTAATGCTAAGGGTAATCCTGTATATTTTACGGCAAACACTTAATATGCCCTTAGCTTAATGTTTTAAGATTTTTATTTAGAACATAAAATTATCGGGGTTCTGGCAGCTTAATTCTATGAAGATCCTAAAAAAACTCGGGTAGAGGGTCTAATTACCGTGTAATTACCCTGGAGTGGGGACGGTCTGAGGAGAAGGGAGGGGGGAGGAGGGGGGGGAGCAGGCTGGCGACTGCCGATGCCGTGATATCTTAATCTCTCAGATTAGTACTAATTCTAGCTCGCCTTAATTGAAATTATGTTTAAAGCATATAGATACTTAGAAATACATGTCTACTTTTAAAACGCATTTTAAAGGCTGTGTAACAAAAGTTACATAGTATATTATTAAGTACATAACATATTTTAAATTGTTGTCAAATTATTATTTTTAATCAAAAGGAATATTTAAATGCAATAAAACGTAAAATGGTTAATATCTCCTAAAGTGAAAGGTTATGAAGTTTTTCCGAACACGATCGACGGATCCCTTTAGTAATATTTAATTGACTGATTGATTTTGTTCATTGTGTATAACGATTCAATAAAATTCCTTCATTCATTATTCATTTGATGTTATAAATTAGTGTTCTGATTCGATTAATCGACCGAGAGAAGGATTTTTTTAAATAATGTGATAGTAATTTTCTTAACGAGGAAATACATTTGACTGCCTAAAATTAACGCGTTAATATGATTTGGAATAGTCTCAATTTGCAGTAGTTAAGGCGCTTACAGGCAGTGCCGTCTTTAAGGCAGGGCCCGCAGGGCCCTGGCCCGAGGCCCCGAGGTAGGCAGGGGCCCCACAATTCTGAAAATTTTCGATATACAACAACAAATTTTATAACATAATAAGAAAAATATCAAATCACACACTTGATAAAATAGAAACAAGATTTAGAAAATTTGTTTAAAAATTTATTTTTGCACTAAAATAACAGTAATTATATACAGCTTAATAATAAAAATATATTTAATACAATAAAATTTAAGGATTTTCCATCCCTTACATAGGCCCCAGCCAGTACCTTGGCCCATAGCCTCGTTGATCCTAAAGACGGCACTGCTTACAGGGCGCTTACAGTGTCGCGATGAGCTCGCCGAAAGCCCTTAATTGCTTAAAAGCTTCCTTTTGCCAAATATAATTTAATAGCGTAGGTACTTCGCAACCCAACAAAATGTGTACAATTATTATTACAATGCGATACAGTTTACAGTTATCTAAAGCTATAGGTATTACAATTCATATTTTAAAATTTAATAATTTAATATTAGTTAGATAGTACTTAAAGGAAAAATTGCGTTTCTCGTGGTTTATTTTCAAAAAGTCTCTTGGCATATTAATATCAAACAGGTACATTCGTAGAAGTAAACAGTATGTTAACACAGTTCAGTTGGTAGGTACGTCGTCAGACGTCAACATCCCGCGTGTGGTGCCGGCGCGGGTCGCCGGCAGCGCGCGGGTCGCCGACCTGTGCCTATTAACTCTGACTTATGATGGTATTCATCACGCGCCTTTCAGCCGCACGTATAAATCGGAAAATTACTCGAACATATATTTAATATTATTATTCTTACTCGTTGAGGCCTGAACTGCCGTCCACGTTCATAATTTTAATGAGGTAAGCTCTAATTTATGATTTTAATTGCTAGGAACGAGGCCGTCGAGTCGCGCTTTTGCCGTCGATTTTTAAAACGTTTGAAGTGGAAATAGATCGTACTTCAATTGAGAGGAACGCAATTGATTCACTGTGGCTAAGAGCACTTTAGATATTTTAATTGAAAAAGCTTCGAATCCAGCCGCGGTAATACAATTGCTACCGAATTGTGACCGCCCGCTTGCATATTTAATGTTCTTCTGCTTCAAATAATTTCCAAATCAAAATCATTTAAATAAAAACAATTATATGCAATATTTTCTAAACTATCATACGAAAAAACAATTGTATTTTGTATAAACGTGTGTATACACACTGATACTAATTGATGCATTTGCATCACAGAATCAAAAGTTTTCTATCAAAAATATTCATTCATTGCTTTTATCATACATTTGCAGAACACTCACAGCTTGTTTGAACGAGCCGACCCCTAATTGTTAACAATTTGTTTTCTCTCTTCAAAGGATGTGAATATACTTATTCAAAGGAAATAATTAACTAAATTTATGCTGAAAAAACATCACGGATACTTACAAAAATTTTCCCTTTCGTATGAAGTAATACACCTATTGTAACGTATTTTATTGCATTTATCTAAAAGGCACTCGTTTTCCGCAATCTAAAGCTAGGTACCAGTCATTGTCATCTATTCTTCAAAAATACAGTAAGTAATTGAATCACTGATTAAACAGTTTATATTCATTAAAAAAAATCTATTTAATCACGAACTGTCAGTATTTTACTTGTATGAAATAAATAATAATAAACAGTGGAGATGATCCGTCGGTCGGCGGCTTTCCAAACTTTGTCGAGTGCAGCGGCCACGAGCTGCTCATTGCACAAACTGCAACTGCCTCTAAAACTACTTCAACACTCGAGAACTTTTTAATCCTGGTTATTAATAAAAAAAACCGGCCAAGTGCGAGTCGGACTCGCGCACCGAGGGTTCCGTACATTGCTGTTTCTTTTGATTGCGTTGACATAGAAGTTTGATTTTGTTACAGCTTAAAGGTATTATAGACCTGAGTATTTGGTATGAATTTCAATTTAATACCTCTACGCGTTTATGAGGAAATGGGTAGTAAGTTTAAAATTATTAAAAAAAAAAATATTATGTGATGTAACTAAAAATTTATGGTTTTCGTAATTTTTCCTTTATCTATGCTATAAGACGTTGCTTCGTACCAAATTTCAAGATTCTGAGTTCACGGGAAGCACCCTGTAGGTTTTGATTCCCTTGCAAATGTCGAAAATTTGCGGCATAAACGGCTGTATCTTTTGATTGCGTTGACTTAGAAGTTTGATTTTTTCACAGCTTTAAGGGACAGTAGACCTGAGTAATTGATATAAATTTCAGCTTCATACCTCCACGCGTTCCTGAGAAAAAGGGTCTTGACAGACGGACGGACGGACGGACGGACGGACGGACAGACGGACAACAAAGTGATCCTATAAGGGTTCCGTTTTTTCCTTTTGAGGTACGGAACCCTAAAAATGATTGAAAAAAATTCACTGTTCATTCGAACGTTATATTTTAGTTACCAATTATTCTGTACATGATAATAAATAGCATAAAAATAACTAACCACTACGTGCCACTACGTCAAACGCGTGCGAATAACTTGTAAGTTGCATAATATGTATTATAAATTAAAGTAAAAAGCTTTTAAATTAAATGGAAAGTTATGTAAAAAATATACAAGAAAACACTTAACTACACAGACCATATTATAAACATTAATTTTATTACGAAGCAAAGTTTTAAAGTAATTGCTGTAGTTTCATTTAATTAAAAGTAAACCACAGGGTTTGAGTGGAACGAAATGTAAGCCGGGATGAAATAAAACGTCGGCTGCAGCCATCGGGATGCAAAGCAACAGTTAACTGCAGCTAAACTCATTTCTCGCTAAACGGTTCAACAAATTATTGCCGAGTGCATTTCCTGCGCCCTCTCCCCTTTCGCCTTCTAACCCTCACCTGCACCCTCATACCTGTATGAGTGTATGAATATTATATAATACACGAGTGTCACGTAACATGCGATGAGCGGCATGTGTGTAAGTGTTGCTTACCACTTTATTATAAAATCTTAAGTTATCAGTCGCGAGATTTTGTAAATGAAAACGAGTTTTATTACGTTTTAAGTCTACGCATCGCCATCTAAAACGCCAAAATCAATTCACTAAATGTTCAATTCGGATAAAAAACTCGTTAAATTCGTTCGTTGTTATTTCGTTATATTGTACAATGGCCCCTCGACGATTGGATGCAGTGGCGCTGTACGCGCACAATGCATGTCGAGGACTATTGTAAGGAAAATCGAAAAAGATTGCAAAGATTGGCGATGCGAACCGACGCGCTACTACCAAATGAACATTTCATGGATTACGTTTAAAATTCATCAAGAAAACAATGGCAAAATTCATGGCATCAAACAAGTTCCTGCTAACAATAAAAAATAAATAAGAGGAGCATAAACGAGAAATCTTCATTGTGTATTCCCATGTCAATCCATCGTCCACTATTTAATCAATTTGAAGCAAAACGAGCAAGTCAATCCTATTTCAGTGCCTCTTGCATTAGTGAGAGCTCGAAATAACGCTCAACTTTATCAATAAGGGATATCCCAAAGTTCCCAGTTTCCTGATGTCCAATTATTCTCGTGTGCCTTTCGTCAGGTGCCCCTCCCCCCGGCCCCCGCGCCACCCCCCGTGCCCTCCGTCCGAGAGGAAACAGCCCAGTTAGTCCAGAGCTACGTTTACTGAATTTTAATCACTTTAACCATTCTTTGATTTAACAATTTGACGCATCAAAGATTTAGGAATCTTGAAAATGCCAAATGTATGATTTATTTTTCGAAAATAACAAGATTACGAAAGACGATTGCAATAGATTTATATTTTCTTGATAATATGATATCCTTATGTCATGCCAAACAGATAAGTCAAAAGGTTTGTACATAAATAACTCCCTGAAACGATTGAGAGCAGATAGTTAATGAACGTTTGGATTGAAAACACAAGAAAGAGGTTTTCATTTATGTCTGTTGTATAAAGAGCTTTCAGACAGTCGGACAGGATTGTAAAGTCCACAACGACGGGAATATGGTTGTCGGTAAGTAGCACTTTAGCTCTGTTTCCCGGCCCGGGGCGGGCGGGTGACGTCTTACTTCAGGCTGACCGACAGACGGCCAATGGCTGACTCTGGCCGGAATAAGCCGCCTCCACACACGGTACAGTGGCCACAGAGTACCTATATCTTCTCTATATTTCGTTTTCGTACAGAAACATCGATAAAATATTTAATTGTATAACGTGGAAAGCTAAATTTAAAAAAAAGCTCGAATCATTTATGGAAAGCCGTGCCCATTTGGGAAAACCTGTTTGTACCCATAATATTTGCATTTTATTAATTTATTGTTAATAAATTATTATTGGAATAGGTATTAACCTATTCCAAAGAAAACATTATGTACTTAAAATCATTGGGCTCAATTACGTTAACAACTTTTGCGTTAATGGGTTATGATGCCCTACATAATAGTAAAGCATGAGAATAAGAAATTGTTCATGATAGAAATAACAGAATATAGAGAAAAAGCTTTACACACAAGACATTCTGAGCAAACTTCCAAAGGAAGTTAAGCCGTAAATATCTTTGGGAGCGGTTAGCAACTGTTTCAGTTCGCGCACGGCGCACGTATCATGGAGCCAATTTACCGTTGCTCGATTGTGCATTCAACCTTCGCTGTATGTTCTGAACGTTTCATTTAATTTAATGCTACAGAGTGCAGAGCAAGAAATAAAAGGTTGGAAATGTTGGAATTGCATAAGTAATTTTAAACTAAACTATATACGGTCGTATATTTAACCATCTTTATGATTATGATTCAATGATCTGTCGCACTGCTACTGTAGTTATCGTAAAGAGAACCAGTATTTTATAGTTTTAAGATAAAAGTGAAACTACTAGTCATATTGTAAATATTACAATTTTACAATTACATAAAGTAAAACATTCTTGTTATTGTGACCTCTTAAGCTGATGCCTGAAATAATAGACAGGCTATGGTCGTCCCCATTGATGCACACGTCTTATTATGAAAGGAAAATGTAGGCAGCTTAATATGTCTTTCTTATCAATCATTATCATTGTGTGCTGCGAGCTCTTAGCCGCTGGAGCGCTGCGTGGGCGGGGAACAAAACACATGCTTTTAGCGAACAAGAGAAACCCGTAATGTGTGTTGTTTCTCAGCTATTATAGTATTTATTTATTTTATTTATTTATAACACTTTACAGTTATACAAATTACTTAAAAATAAAACTTATAGCTAAACTAGCACAGAGGGCGGCCTTATCACTAAAGAGTGATCTCTTCCAGGCAGGCCATAATGTACTCGCGGGAAAGTAGGAAATATAGCGCAGGAAATAAAATATATCATATTTATTGATTAATACTGTAGTATACCTAAACGTTAGGAAATTTAAAATTGTTAGAACTTATAGAGCAAATACTATATTTCGTTCCGGTTGTAGTATTATTGCTTTATGAAAGTATACATAAATAACGGTTACCAGTTGTAATTTTTTGCCTATTTACATATTTAGCAACATATAAATTGTTAAAATTAATATAGAACACATACATATATAAAAAGCAATTAAATACAAAAATAAATCGTTTATTGAGCTGCAGATAAAGGCAAATTAAACATTTAAACCACAATTATTATAATCAAATACATAGGCGGTGTTTAAATAATTTTAGAACTGGTGTTATTTGCGGATAATCCGAGCTCTTAATATTATAATTAAATAACCGGTTTGCGGCATATGATAATCATTTGCTAATTTAGTTCAATAGCGGATTGTTATCCGTTGTGTTCAACAGCTGGACAATTCTCTAATGATTAGTTTATTTTTGTGGTTAAGTATTTTGGTAACGTATTTTAAATTTTTTTATTTATTAAATGCATGATGTGGTTTTTTTTAGATTATTACGGTGTAGAAGTTGAGCAGAAGTAATGTTGTCTCGCGCAGTCGCGTGTCCCTCGGGAGTAGGGCATCCAATCCCGCAGCATTTTTGTGATCTCGGTATTTGCGGGATTGATCTTTCTCAATCCCGCGGGATCTCGGTATTGGCGGGATGCCGCAAGTGTGTATGTGGTACATTAAATTGTATATTAGTAAATATAGTGTAAGGATTGAAGGATACAAAAGAAATAAAAATCAACATAGCTTTATTAGTTTTAATTATCAAATCAAGCAAGAAGTACGCTTATAATGACATATTATTTTTTTTGGAAATGTTTTCGTAAGATACATAATGTATTTAATGTATCATCTGCCAGGCTGCTGCGAATATGTGAAGCTAAATATCCGGCAGCTGAAAAAGCCCTCTCGGCTTCTACACTAGTGGGCGGAATGCATTTAAGTGCATTGTATGACAATGATAAATATTTGCCTAGTGTACCTCCAGATTCATACAAAGTCATCTCTTTTTTTATTATGGTTCACTCTTTTCGCTCGCTTGTCACTCTTGTCAGTAGTCGCGCGGCAGCGCGCGTAGGAGGGTGTTTCTTTGCTGCAGATCAGTCCCGCAAATCCCGCAGGATCCCGCGCATGTAATCCCGCATTGTGCGGGACTGAAAAATGATGCGGGATCTCGGAATAACGAGATCTCGGAATACCGGGATTGGATGCCCTACTCGGGAGCTGTCAGCGACGTCGGTTCAGGCTGGCTTTACAAAAAGATTTAGTTTATTTTACTTAGTTTTGTAATTTTCGTAGTAATGCAATGTAGATCAAATCTCAAAGTCGAATTCAACTTAAAAAAGTAACGTTAATAAAGTAAAAAGTTAGAACATTCATAAAATTAAAGAGAAGAATGAAAACTAATAAAATGCAATTCGTAAACAATTTCATTTCCGTGAATCTTTCGTTTAGTTTTTAATCTTCGTTAAACTCATAATCCAAAGATAATTGCTCTTTCTCATATTCGAGGAATTTCGCGACAAATGGCGCTGCGTCTGCAGAACATTTAATTCGACGATGATTGTTTGATATTCATTTAAATTAAATTCGTTATTTTGCGATTTTTATCATGTCGTTTCAATTTCCGCTTAAAATTTGAAAAGATTACAGCGAAATGATAAGGAAGAAAATGTAATTATAAATACAAGCAAATTAGAAACATTTACATTCTTTATTGTCAACTTTCCTGCTATGTTG
>CAJQZN010042284.1:29363-76501 GCA_907164685.1 Colias eurytheme | reverse complement strand
GTGTTTATTGTCTTTACACGATCGCTAGCTTACTATGGTGGCTTCACTTTGTTTGTTCGTAATATGGCGTCCGTCTTTTTTTATACGTCCATGATATGTACTATAATTTGTATACGTAGTAGGTATATTATTATTAGTCTGTGCTATAATAGATTGAACGCGATTTAGGTTGTGTTTTTGTTGTGAAATTTTGCAGTGTTATGTTTTTATTTCGGATAAAACAGTTACCTATAATTGTAAAAACCCAAAATATTTTGTAAGTTTATAACTCTTTGGTTTTACATGTGGATTTTTATAAAATGTGTGATTTCAGTTGTATTTTCTACATGAATTATTAGTCGTTTATTACCATAACGATTTTATATTTATTGATTCATTAGATTATTATTGTAATATTTAACTAAATAAAAATAATTATCACCTCACCGCTCGCTCATGCCGCGTGAAGCAGTCTTTAGCATTTAAGCACATATTCACATTAGCACTAACATCTCGATCGAAAATCAAAACAACAAAGAGAATGCAGGATTTGAGTGGCTCAATTCAGCGCCATTTTATTAATTTTCTTTTTCGACACATGTTGATATGTTTTATATCTTTAATATGGGTACTCTGTAACCTATAATATAAGATTAAATAAATAAGAGATATTTTAAATCTGAAACTAGGTGTGTTGTTTCTTAATTGTACTACAGCTGCAAGTAAAATTAATGTATTACCCGTCCATGGTATTTAGTATTTACCTAAGTATATAATTACTTATAGTAAAAAATGAAAGTTTTTATAATTATTTTTCCATCCTTTCAGATTTTGACACATTGTTATAAAGAAAAAAGCTTGCGCCAGCCCTTGGCTTTATTATATTGGAATATTACCTACCTATCAAAAATATAACCTATATTACCAAGCCCAAGGTAAGGTAAAAGTTTAGTAACTAGGTATATAAAGAATTACATACATTACATGTACATAAAATACATCTACAATGACATTAAACGAAAATTAAGTACGTATAAGTGAGTGTTACCAGCCATAAAAGAGTAATTCCCTAGTGTGGACGTATTAGTTGACTGTAGCATTTACAAATCGAACGGCCGTTATAGGGATGGCAACACTAGGAAATGGACAATTTTATAAAACATTTATTTACCAAATACATTCTCTTAATTATATTATCCTACTTTTTAATATAATTCACAATTTTAAACCAAATTAATATATTGAGTCATCAATTATTATTTTTATTCCCAAATCTAAACCCAAGAAAATTTAAATTTAAAAATATATTATGTAACTAGTTAAATGTACCGACGAACCTAATTTTATTATTCACTTCTCATCGAAGACAGCCTGAATACATCAACGTTACAAATATCCCCTACAATTGACGCGCTAACACCACAGACTTACAATAATCCACCTATATATATTATCTTTCTCTGTCTACGATATTATCTGTATGTATTAGCAACATTAATATTTAAAAATAAATTGGCAACCCCGACGACGGACGCAGCTGCATCGCTTGATAGCTTATTGCTCGGACATTCGAATTCCAAATTACAAATTCATAATCTACTATGTAAACTCGACGACCAGAACCGTATGTCAAAGCTATAAAGTCGAAAATTGATTAGCAGACATTTCGCGCGCTTCCATAAAGCTTGCAATACACGGATCTCGATTAAAACGCCACAATAAATGCAAGCCAAAGACTTGAGATTAGAATGGAGCTATTTTCGCCATGTAATAATTTGCTGGTCGTGTGCACTTTATCTCCTTGGAATAGAGGTTATTTTTGTTTGTTCTGTGCTTGTTTTAGAATCATGGTTCGAATATTGATTGTAAAAGTACTAATGGAACGATTTAAGCTGAAGACATACGACATTTGCTTGGCACTTTATATAGTGTCTGTAAATAGCTAAGTACTTATTGTGTCGTATATTATGATAGTTTAATTTAACAACAGTGTTTTATTTGAGTGATGACGTACGGAAAGCATACTGAATGCATTTAGAAGATTAGTTTTCGCGCCAAAGTATTATAACCTAAATAGGTAAGTCCATATTATTACTTATGTAATAAAATTGTTGTTTAATTGTTTAAAAAATTTGGAATTTGTACTTATTTCTTTCTTTTATTTCCAGTTTTAGAGTGTTTTAGATGTTAACGTTTCAGTAATTAATTCGTAAAAATTAGTAACATTTTTAGTATGTAGTAACAAAATAAGTTAGTAGGTAGTTACGAAACGATTAATTAATGTTCAACTTATAAAGGTAAAACACCAACAAAATAATCAAACCATTCACAGTAATTTTTACTATAAACATTTAATTTGTCCATCTAAAGTTAGCCGACGCTAATAAATGGTCAAAAAATAATTCGGTTACAACCAAAACCGAAATATATTTCAATATGAAAAATAATTTAAAGCATAATTGCATTCAATAAAGCTAATTGCGGCGCATAAACGAACAAAAGCGTTGCATTTAACGACTTTAATACACGACTAAAAATATAAACACCAAGCACTGACCACTTTCCACTAATTGACTTTGATTTACAACTTGGCCGGTTTATAGTGCACTCAGCGCAAATGAATGTAACTCGCATGCCACGTTATTGGAAATTAAACTTTATACTTAAGACTAAAGATACAAATTAGTACAGTGCGACACAAAAGAGATGAAAATAAATGAGGGCGCCACCGTCGCTCATATAGCAACACTGATACTGCGACGCAAGCGATCTTGATACTATAGAATAAAAATCCAAAAATCTATATAATATAATCTAAAATAAATACCGCGATTTAAACCGTTATAATTGTTTCATTGTAGCAATAGTGTAAATTTAAGACAAAAATACATTAGTATTTTAATTGACCTACCTAGGTCAAATTTTACTTATTAATGTATTTGGAATTAGTTATTTTATAAAAATCGATCAAGTGTTTAGACTGCAGAGGCGCACATAGAATCAAACATACAAACAAACAAGCATACATGCAGCTCAAACACATTACCCTCTTTCTGGGTCCGTCGGGTAGAAAAAAACAAGGCGATTTGAAAACCACATTTTTATTTTTTTTGTAGATAAATTTTGTAGATTAATATAATTCATCAAAATCTAAATATTCTACTCCTTCAAAGGACTGATCATCACTCTGTTTCGAAGTACTGGCAAGAGGGTACTGGGCATCTTCAGTATCTGTAAATATGATACAGTAAATATGATTTTTTTCTTATGTTTTGATTGATTAATAGATAGATAGCTGTATGAAAACAGTTATCACTATACTTTGTAGTAAAATCTAAACTAGGTACTTTATTTGAGGCTGGTTGGATTGGATATAACTTCTTGACTCAAATTGTGCTGGTCGCACTATAAAAACTAGTTTTTGTTTACATACAAATAACCTCAAATTAAATTGCGAAAACGTAATAATCGCCATACATACATACATTAAACACTCGTCACTAATGGAATATTCTATTTTACGTAGTATTGAGCAAAAATAAATGGAATCTCACCGGTATATTCTGCTGTACGTTTGTAAACGTTTTCCAAATCAGTCAATAAATTTCCAGCTTGAAATTCGGACAAACACCGAATAAAAACTTTATACACCACATCACGGACACCGCTACGTTTAACCTTTTTCATGATGTCTCCTTTTTTATTTAAATTTCTTGTTCTAAATAACAATTTTATCTCAATAATTCTCCACTTCACGAAAAAAACAACAAATTTTTATTCAACTTGACAGCTACATTGCCAATTCAGGGTTGCCAGGTAATGAAAAACGAATTAGTTCCAAAATAATTAATTTCATCTCTTTTATGTCGTACTATATGTCGGTATAGTTGTGAGTGAATGATGGTTGCGAAATCATAAATCATAACACGTGGTTTTCAAAACTGGACCATAATCGATTTTAATAGAGTGCAATTTGAAGTGTATGTGCAGATATTAAAGGTTATATTTTATGTAACCTCCCCGCCAAAGTTCGTGGAAGCACTTGTTTATTTGTCAATGTGTGTGGGATTCAGCTACCGTCGATAAAATACCTCGTGATATTGGATCTGCTCAAATTGAATGCAATTTTAACTCCAATTCTAATGGGGCATGCCGCATGGGTCCATGAAAATCTCAAATATTTTTCTATTCGCTAAGATTCGCTTAGTCTTATTTTAGAGCTTTTGATTAAAATCACAGATATTAATTAATATACTAACAGAAGACCCTGTTTGACGGTTGTTTGGTAAAACGCGTGAATTTTAATAAGTTCAAAATTAAAAGGTAGGTACATTCTAATTTTTATAGTGTGGATAGCGAATTATCGAGGCATACAAATTTCGCCTCGATCAACAGGAGCTATTATCATACATTTCAACAAACTCCGAATTTCTTATTGAGACGAGCCAACAAAAAACTAATAATATGTTAATTGGTTCTTTCATCATTCAAACTTTAGACAGCTATCTATCGTAGCGAAAAAACAATGTAAAAAATGCGATAGAATCGAAGATGATCTGATAATTTGTTTCACCAGGCTTCGAATATGAGACTCTCTAAATCGCTAATCTAAAGCTAATTCAATCAAGCGTTAACTATTGAATTAAAGAGAAAGTGTTATGTACCTTTTGATTAGGCTGGCTATAGAATTTTGATATGCCTAGAACGTAGAATATTTTAACACTAGAGAAACGTGTTCTCAATTAAGATTATAAAAAACAAACTGATTTTAAACACCACATAGAATTTAAAATTATCACATTAAATATTATAGTACTACCAATTATTACAATAAACAATTCAATATCAAATAAATATCTAAAGTCTAAATCAAAATATAAAAGCTTAAACGTAAACACTTCACAGTGAAGTATTTTGTTTTATAAGTTCAATATTTGTTTTGTATAAACACAATCCTCATATAAGTAGGGTAATACAACATTTAACGGCATCGTCTACGATTAATCGACGACCCATTAGGCTCGATTAATAATCGACTTCAAACGGCTGCCTACTCGAATGGTCTAGTACAACGATACATTAATGTTATTGTTCATCTTTGATCAATTCATTGGAAATAGATTGGATGATTTATTTAAATCAGTAAGTGGAATACATCCAAGCATTCAATTTCCTATCTATTAGTGTGCGGATTCCGTATAATCTGTTTATTTTGCGTGTAATTTTATGATGATGCACTAAATTTGTATTAAAATGAGGTGAACCGTGAAGAGAGAAATAGGTATACTCTATAAACTAATAAGTACGTCTTTTAAAAAATAATTTCAAACTGTTAAAGAGGTACATACTTATGTTAAACCATAATTATTATGTACCAAGATAGTTTCTAATTTAACTTATATTAAGTACACTAATAAGACTGAAATAAATGAACACTCACCCTTACTAAATTTATCATCTTCACCCCACGCCTTCGGCACAGACAAGTTCAAAGGTTCGTCCTTCACAAACACACTATCACTGTTCCTACTACGCTGTAGCAATTGTTCCTGTAACCTATTCTGCACCAGCTTGTTCTCAGCCCTATCCTGACTCCGGTCAAATCGTTTCACACTCATCAACGAACTCACTGCCTTCCTGCTATCCTCCCTGTCGTTCAAACCTAGGATATACTCTATCGTATGTGGTGTTGGCTTTTTAGGTGGTTTCCCGTACACATGTGGATGCCACGAAAACTCGAACACGTCTTTACTGTCGTTATCGTCACTTTTACCACCTTGTACACTGTGCCACTGTTCAGCGTCATTATCTTCTTGCTTTTCACTGGCTGTGTCGTCTACAATAACGTCTCTATCGTCTTCGACGTTGATCTTCTCGTTGGGGCTACATATGCCCTCGTAGTCTGCGTACGCGTCCGTGCCTATGTCCTGTATGTCCTGGCCGATCGGAATGTAGCTGGAGACCACCGTTTGCATGTCTATGCTGTGCGTGTCCACCGAATCTTGTGTGTCGCTCATCTGTGTCTCAATGTTTCGTTCGTGAATAGTCTTGCATGTTTGTTTTTATGATTGTATCGTTTAATAACTCCGGATTGACGGCTCTTTTGATCTCCTTTGAAGTGCTGAGCTTCCTGTAACAAACGATATGTGTTTGATTCAATTAGACTTGGTTTCAGTTATTTTGGGAGCTCACTTAACATTCGAGAATTGCAACTCTATTACGAATACGGCTGATTTATTACTGCCTAATTATAGTTGGGACATTATTTAAATAGATTGCTAATATCTGAGGAGATCGATCTAAGAAAATTTATTCATATGCACATAATATTTTGTGCTAATCAATTATCAATTTATTTTGGATATTTACTACATAAATTCTGCACATTGATATTAAAGTGGTTTAGTGTCAACAGTGGTTCAACAGTGGTTCAACAACGTCTTGTCTTGACTTGGCCTAAAGCATGATCGTGCTACAGATTCCCTACTTCTTGTTTAAAATGGCACAATCTATACAACTTAAAAATAACTTAATTATAACTTTTACCTATTATATTTACATTACGGATTACCCTATGACCGAATCATTCCAAAAACCTGCCCACACCAAATCTCGTATAAATAATCAATTACAATATAACAAAAAATAAAAATGTTGCTTCAAGCTATCAATAAGATAATAATGTACAGATAAATGCGCATTCGTAGTGTATCAACTATCAACATGAAACGCGAACACAAAACATTCGGTCAAGCGACCATTACTGAGCGTTGATTGATTTTTATTGGAGACTATTTAGGGTTGTCAATACGAACTTTTAGGAATGGGGAGTTGGGAATAAATTGACTGAATAATACGGAGAATTAGTAATGAATTTAAGTAGACGAAATGAAAGTTTTTAAGATACATTATATATTAGAAATATAATTATAGATAGATTTAACTGTAAAATAAACGTAGTGTAATGTATAACTAACTGCAACCCACGGCGTTACTCGCGTACATTAACCGTCTAAAAGGTAGGTTCTAGACTATACTACTAATTTAGTGTAATTTTTTGTCTCCTTATTTTTTATTCCTCTTTTCTAAGTTGTAGTTAAATTGTAATGTATGTTTGCTTTTTGTGTTTTAAGTTTTTTGTTGTTGTATTTTATGTGAATGTTTTTATTTTTAATGTCCTTGAAATAAATGTTTTTTCTTTCTTTCTTTCTATAATTTATCTCTGAAACACTCAGCTTAATATGCATAGAGAAACAAACATTCATACATTCTTACAAACTTTGGTGGTTACAAAATTGGTAGAAATTGTGTATGATAGCAAAATTGCCCGAAAATTTAAACGTTTCAAACTGAATACCATAAAATGCGCGGTGGCAACCCTATGGATATTAAATTGCAACGAATCTGTACGTCCGCGTCGGCGGGTCTGAAATATCTTCATACGTATTCGGTTACAGAATTGTTTCTATTTTAGTATTTCATCAAGTGCGCTTTAAACGTTTTAGAGGTTTACATCTCCAGACTAAATAATTATAAGGTAATTTGATTTTAAATTATGAAGGTAGTTACCAACTAAAGTTTAGTTTAAATCGTAGTTTAATATTAATATAGTACCTACCCTGGTGTGCATTTGTTATGGAAATTGAAGTTTTATAAAACAATTGTTTTTCACGTAAGTAAGTTATGTTTAATTTACATTTGACATATTATAATACCTAATTCGATAAAGATTTCCAATAAGCCTCGATAGTTTAAAAAATTCTGTACATAGGTAACAACAATGAATTACAAGAAGAAATTCCCTCATATTAAAGATATTCGAAAATGATTAAAACGGCGTATTTACCATTAGGTAAGTAGGTATTTGCAGTGTGTAGAAATAATAGACTTTATGAATTTAGACTTCTAAATTCTAATAGGAAATCGCCACTTCCATCCACAATAATTAAACACACTATCCACCATTATAATTTCTTATCTTCCGACATAAAAGATGGTAAAGAAAATCAATAATCCAATATCGTAGGAGCAAGGAAATCCGCGCCGTGTGTGGCCCCTTTGATACACCCGACAACACATATATACATCACCACGTCATTTTACACCACAAAAATACACCTTAACAGCTTGTAATAAGAACCAGCGTCGAATTGAATTATGATTGTAATTTTTAATAGTCGGAAGTGGCGAATGTTTGACATTTGACAGAAAATCAAAGTGGACAGCATATTGCTACATTTCCTCGTATATTTTTGATTCCTTTGATTCGGCAGGATGTCTGCTGATGACCGGACAGTTGTTATATAACGTATTCATAATATTATTATATGATACATGTTATATTTATGCTAGATGTCGCAATAAATTATTTTATAAATTTGTTGGCAACCCTTGTATTTCCAATAAAAGTTTCATCAGGCTACTATTGAAAGTTCCGTCAAAATTAGTGCATTCGTTATAGCCCGAAAAACACACATACAGGCAAAATTTCAATAAATGAATTGTGTTCTCTTAATTTTCATTTATCTACCTGCTATTTTAACTTTAAAATTAAATATGAATTTGTATAGAATTCCAGTGTCGTGGAGTACCTACCTATAAAACTAGCAATTTTTTGTACTAGAACCGGTATAAAAATAACAAAGTACCTATAACCTATCCTACATAATATGTAGGTACGTGTCGTTATGTAAATTTCGACTACTGAAAGAAAAATACAAATTACTTCATTAAATTACAAAATCGGCTAGTTACTTACAAATTTCAAAGCTTATTTTTATACAAAAGTGTTCTTCTTCATACAATATACACGTATGAAAATTAAAAGGCAAGCGAACACACGGGTAATAGCCAGTTATCTAACTAGTAAAGAGAAACAATGAATGCATTCCGCGCAGTTTGCATCGGCGTTACAATTTCATTAATTACGCTTACTTTATACATTTCATTGACGTCATTAATCATATAATATCTAATCATACAAAAGACACATACACGCCATTTTTAATTCTATAACAAAAATAATAAAGCACAAATTGCAATTGAATCTTATTGTATTCGTAATCTAATTAATAAATAAAATTACGCACTTTTTTAAATTAATAATTGTTAGGTTTTGTTATATTAATTTTGATTTGCTGAATTTGCATACAGGAAGAGTATGAACATTTTTATTTTAGTTAATTTACATACTTAATAGAAATAATTTAAGCGCTTAGTGTAGGGAAATAGTTATAACATTTTTTTTTTTCAAATTCAAATTCAAATTCAAATTGCTTTATTTGCAGAATGTAGAATTACAAAGATGTTTGTACATACAGATAATATAGATCAGATCAGAACATAATATCAGTATTGAGAATAATTTAGATATTATGTACATGTTTCATAATTCATATAGGTTGCGAATATTTATAAAAGGGTTGAATTGTTTTTAAAGTTTATGTAACTATGAGAAATTCTTAATTAAACCACAACTTCAAAATTCTTGAACAGATGTTCATAGAGTTATACGATCTTTTCAGAAAGTCTACTAATGCCTACTTTGCATTATAAATTACTAGATTTCCGCCCGCGGCTTCGCCCGCGTTTTCAAAGGAAAACCCGCATAGTTCCCGTTCCCGTGGGATTTCCGGGATAAAACCTATCCTATGTGTTAATCCAAGTTACCCTCTATATGTGTGCTAAATTTCATTGTAATCGGTTCAGTAGTTTTTACGTGAAAGTGTAACAAACATCCATACATCCATACATCCATACATCCATACATCCATACAAACTTTCACATTTATAATATTATAAATTATCACGCTTATTGACTCGTTTTAAATTCTAAGAAGTGTTTGTAAATCATATACTAATAACTAACCTATAGATACTATACGTAATTATTAATTGAAGTACCTATGTATATATATATAACTTGCAGTCTAAAGTACGATAGGAAGCTCAGCTTTTGAAATAAGTTATCCATCTAAGGATAATAGTTAATAATTAGACAAAATCATTTAAAATTAACTTTAACTATCACTTGTAAAATTTAAAAAAAAAACAATACTCGATAATGATTAAATTTTTCTCTTATCTTAATTTGATTTCAATAGTCTATTTATTTATAATTTGCAATTATCTCTGAATCTTTCAATCCTATAAAGCTACAATTTGTAATATAAATAAGTAAATAAAAGAATTGTTTAAAATTCAAATTTCTTCAGTATATATCCAATAAACTATAGAAATAAATGTACACGTCAAAACGCGACGCACTATAGCGCATCATAATAATATGTATCTATACTAATATTATAAAGCTGAAGAGTTTGTTTGTTTGTTTGTTTGAACGCGCTAATCTCGGGAACTACTGGTCCGATTTGAAAAATTCTTTGGGTGTTAGATAGCTCATTTATCGAGGAAGGCTATAGGCTATATACCCTCACGCTACGACCAACAGGAGAGGAGCCACGGGGGTGAAACCGCGCGGAGCGGCTAGTAAACTATAAAGCGAATATGAATTATGAGGAAGTTATAGAATTCTGAATTAAGGTACGTACTCTTATACCAAATGTATGGAAATATACGCCAAGTAGGCTATCAGGGACATTATCAGCAAGCGTGGAAACCGGCCGGAAATGTCCATAAAAAGAAAACATTTAAGGAAACTTGATAGAAATCTAAATAAAACTAGCGGTCCGCCCCGGCTTCGCCCGTGGTACATAATTACGTTTTCTCTACATAAGAACCATCCTCGTACTTCAAGGAATATAATAAAAAAAGAATTATCGAAATCGGTTCAGCCGTTCTCAAGTTATGCGCTTACCAACACATTTTGGGATTCATTTTTATATTATAGAAGATAAAAGGTAAATTTTCAGCGTATATATTTCATTGAAAGAACTTAATCAATACACGCACACAACGATTCCATTAACTTTTACATTTTTAAACTTTTAGATAAGGTTACATCTTTTAAACTATGCAACGGATTTAGGTGCGACTTTTTTTAATAGATAGGTAACCTAGGTTCTCAAGGAAGATTTTAGAACATCATGGGCGAAGCCGCGGGTGACAAATTGGTTAATGTATTTTAATCTTAGACAATAATCAATTCAATCAATAATCAAACAGACAAATTTATGACATACGTAATTATTAATATGTATAACAAATCCGCTTTAAATAAATCGCATAATCTATTTTTTATCAAAATTTATTTAAAAGACATGATTGTACTTCTTGCTGTAATTTTATTTACTCGGAAATATTTTTATAAGTAAAGCATTGATTTTTCAGGGTTTCCTATAGTTAAATACATACATACATATTATATTATACAATAAATAGTACCTATGTAACTATTAATTTTTAATATCACACCATCAACCATCCCAATAAAAATATTAATGACAGATCGACGTTTTAAATGGATAATGTTTCATCAAAGCCATTATCAATAAAGATACAATAATATAAATTACTCCTTTGTGTTACTATTATTGTAAAAGTTAGGTAGGTGTATCGCTAAAATATTTTTTTTTTACATTTTGAGATTTGTTCAGTAAACAATGACATAAGAACAACAGACTGAACTTATCTCGATGAAATTTGGCATAGATATAGATTATTATAGTCCGGAATAGCTCATAGACTAAACCGCGGGAGATATCTAAAAAATAAATAAAGTAAATATTTTGATAAAAATGTCAATAATTACATAATGAATAGGCTACAATCAAAATATTTAATTACTCATGGTAATCATGCATATCATTGACATACCTAATTAATCAAACGGATTAACGTTCAGGAATTCCCAAAAAAAAATAAAAACAAACGATTATTTTCCGTCACAGATAACCGCTTATAATATAGATGTTATTGAACCATTATAATCACTTAGCACGGTATTAATATCTCGATTAATTATCTCACCTGACCGGTTCGGAATCCGTGACAATCACAACACGTAAAAAGGTCACAGAGTAAAAAGCTTGAGCAATCCGTCAATTAGCGCGTTTCCGAATGTCAACGCATTATGGCGGGAACAATGGACCGGGGCGAGCGGTGCTAACGCGACGATCCTCACAGTTAGACTAACTCACATCCAAATCGCTTAATTTTATGAGTTGTTGCCTTCTCCACCCCCTCGCTGTGAAAGGCGACGTGACTTTTGTAAGACGTACGATTCGTATTGTCAATGTGCTTATTCTTGTTATATTTTCTAATTAATGTTCTGTATATTTTACTTAACTTTTTCCATTTTAGATTGACATCAACGTATGGGATTTATTTAAATCAAGGTCTTGTATATTTAACGAAGTAAAATAAATCTACAATGGATTAAATAAACGTCACATTGAGTTCGGCAAAAATTATGTTTGGTTAGATTTATTTATAACTAGGTTTCCGACCGTGGCTTCGCCCGCGCAGTCAAAGAAAAACACGCATAGTTCCCGTTCCCATGGGATTTCCGGCATCGCGTCATTTTCCCGGGATAAAAAGTAGTCTATGTCCTTTCTCGGATATCAAAATATCTCCATACCAAATTTCATGAAAATTGGTTCAGTAGTTTAGGCGTGATTGAGTAACAGACAGACAGACAGACAGAGTTACTTTCGCATTTTTAATATTAGTATGGATTTTTATCTAACACTTACCGCTTAGCCCTAGTAGATGTATCTTAAAAATGAGTGCCTGTTTTAATGCTTGTTCTGTTCATTTTCATATAAACTGTTTAGATCATTACTTAATGATCTAAGTATTACTGTGTGTTTTTATAATATTGAATGAAGTTTGCCAATATTCTTAATGAGTAGTGCCGAATTCAAATTCTAACAATGATTTTTTTATTACATGCAAGAGGAATATTACGACGCTGAATTATGTTTCAGTGCGACTTAACTTGTATTAAATGAGCTAAACAAGGTACGGATCTTTCAACGAAAATGACTGTTCATAATTACTATCAAATCAAAACACTATATGGTGCACCAAACTGTACAGAAATACAAATAAATTAAACAGATATCAGAAGACCTATATTTAATAGTAAATTAATAATTTGTCATCTAACGATTATCATTTCCCGATAACTTTTAAACGCTTATATCCATTACACACACCTTGTTCCAAATATAATTATTATCAGTGAACATCTATAATATGTAATTGTTAAAAGTGTCTAATAAAATAACAGCTATGTTATCTAGCAAATGAATCAACGATACTTAATGTATTATTTAGTGATAAAGATATCAAATGGCGTTAACGTATTAGCAGATAAGGCTAGCTTCGTTTTTATTGATTCTATATCGATTTAGTTATGTGCTTGATAATTATAAGCTTCCTTGATATGTTGTTTTCAGATTTTAATGCATGTGTTTAGGAATTATATAATTTTATTGTTATGTTTACTGACAGACTTGATAAAAAGGATAGTCAGCTGATTAAAATACGCATGCGCATTATGAATGAAACTTACGTTTATCAAAATATCAACAAATTTTTACAATTAAAAAGGGTTCTTTTTAAGTATTTGAATGCAAATTATAACTTTTTACTTTTCACTTAACGTGATATTTAATCATCACGTAAAAAATATACATGGTCAGATGGAATAATATTGGAACTAAAACATGAACAAACATGCAGACACATAGTACATATTTTTAATATCAAAATAAATTTTACATTGGAATTTTTGCTACTTTTATAAGAAGTCTCAAATATCTTTTAATTATATTGATATGAAAAAGAACAAAGCTTGGATTAAGCTAATACTATTCACGTATTAAAAATAGACGATTTGAATTTAATTCGATCATAAATATTAAATACCATTTTATCAAACGAATTAATTTTATCAGTGTTGCCTATTTAATAACTAGATATAAATATGTTTATTATACATTATCTGAAGAACATAACAAGTATTAAACTACTTTTTATCAAACGAGATAGACATAGTTAATGTTAATCTATTTTCTTTTACTTTTCCAATTTAATTTTTACATATTATCATCAAAATATATATATACTAATATTATTTGTTAAAACTATTAATCATTCCAAAATAAATTACATTTAAGAAAATAACACAGTGCATTATTCGTAACTGATAAAAAAAGTAAAAACTAAACAATCTTAATCGGACGCCATTACAAAGTTACTTCTCACAAAGCGTTTAGCGCGAGCACAGTAGCAATAACTCAGCGCAGGAAATCACGTCATCGCTCTATTACAGCACGCACACAGCTACACGCTCACGCACACTACGACAATTCTATAATGATACGTGTGATCCGAGCGCTAGTTTAGGATGCGGGGTTTTGAAACAATTTGTAATTTTGAAAGTGAAATTAATTTCGATTTGGTATACAATTCTGATATCAGACATGCAAATGTGGCCACTTTTTATGTGAATTTTGTATTCTCGTATACATGACTTATCAATTACTGTTTTCAAATAGCTATTTCACAAGCTCCGTAAAGTATGATTTATTTTATACTCACAGCAAATATCTGCTCCAAATTCTTTTCTTTTCCAAAGACTTAAATTGGTGAATCCTTCATCAAGTTCATAACGTAAATTTAAGAAATGGAACAGTTTATAGCACTGCAAATTCTTCTTTATCGAAATCTTTTTTATTTTCACTACAAACACATTATTCACAAATCCCATTCCAATATTTACAAATACAAACTCCAACAACTTCATTAAAAAGGTCGCACCCTCATTCAGCGCATTTCCTATACCGCTAATTGTGTGCGTATCCATCAAGTTAATACACAGTAACCGTTTGACATGTTAACGACGTTTTGTGTGTCTGTGTGTGTATGTTTGCGTGCTTCACCAAATACCTGTATTTGTTTAGCGCCCTAATGGCCAATAAGCTCACTCAAATTCAAAGTGTACTCAAATTTGATAAAGCTCCAAAAATAATTAAATAATATTTTACAAATATTTCAGGACATTTTTCACACACGGCACGATCTGATCCCATACTAAGCTTTTTCTTGTGTGGAAACAACTGAAACGTACTGTATAATATATAATATTATATACATATACATATATAGATAATTAACAGCCAGACACAGAGGTAACATCGATGTTCATCACAGAAATATTTGCCTTGGATGGGAATCGAACCCACGAACTCTGGCTTCGAAAAGCTACCGAAGAAGAACAACAGAAAAATTAAAGTACCTAAATCTCGACTCAAACTCATGCTCAACTTAAACTTAAGCTCTATTCAATTCAAGTAATACTTAGAATATAACATAGGGCCAACGTAACTTAATCTCAACTGAAGTAACAATTCAATTTGTTCAAACTTAAGTTAGGCTTTCAACTATGACAAACTTGGAAGTTATCAAGCTAACAAATCAAAGTGTTTTAACCGACTGTAAAGAAATGAGGAATACTCCATCATTTTTATATGAAATAATTTCACATTTTCACCCCATACATTTCATCAACATGTCATAATTTAGATGAAAGTGTTATTTAAATCGATTTAGTACTTTGAGGACCATTTACTTATTTATTTCTTTTTTTTTCTGCAAATTTGTCAGCATCAAAACTAAATACCTATTACCTATTAAAAAAAGAGCGTGTGTGTCGAGCACACGTGTGAAAAGTGAAACTTCTTTGGGGAGATTCAGAGATACTAAAATCGTCGCCTTACTCCATGACGTGATGGTATTGCCATGACGCGACGCGACCTTGAAATTTTACTCTCGATGCGCCTAATGAAGTTTCACTTCAAAAGTATAATAACATTTCTTTTATTTTTTAATCAATGTATAAAAATAATTATTAATAACCATTTCTTGCACTAATATTAATAGTTAAATACCTTTTTCCCATCAAGAAATGCATTATGTTTGTATGTTTGTTCAAGTGACACAGCCTTAATTACTCTTTTGTTCTGTGCTTTATATGAGCTACATACAGAGATGGATTGAGAACGAAAATTAAAAAAAATAAATACATTTAGTACAGAAAAAAAGCATAATTCATATTATTTCCAATCATTAAGTTTTGAAAAATTAACTTAAATAGAGATATAGAGTTAAATATTTAGCATACGAGGTACAACACTGATTTTCATTAGATTTGAAAAGCCAGGCAAATAAATTATACACTATATAGGGGCACTGAAATGCAATGCTACTGCATCACCACAGATTTTGCTCTTTTTTAATATGCCTTTTTTAATATGCCTGCATGTTTTTTAACAGAATTCATGTGTATCGAAAGTAAAAAATAAAGTTAAATAAGTTATTTATACTTTAAGCATAATGATGACATTCTCAATTCATCTCATTCTCTTTTTTATCTTTTTGATCAGCTAATTTCATTTTAGGATGTTGTCTACTTGAAAGAGATCATTATTAGGAGTCAAGAGATAACTGATAATCCCAAATAAGTGTTCTGTTTCTTTAAAAAATGTAAGTTTATTCTGCATAAATAAATACTTAAATATAATGCACGCCCATAGAGAAAGTAATCCGGCCCTGGCTGTATGATATACATTAACGGTATATTATAATTTATAACGTTGCATTCTTTTAACCGATTTAATACGCGTTTTATTAAACGACTGGGGACAATACGTTATTATTACATTATATGTAACTAGTTTAAGTTGATGTATATCTTGGAAATTAAAGACTTTAAATGTTTTTTTTTTATATTAATGACCAAGCTCGAAGAAGTCAGGAGGATATCGCGTAAGGCTCTATATTCACAAAATGTTATAAAACTCATAAAAACTTATAACTTATACTTACATAAGTATCTTCTTTGCCATCTTCATTAAAATAAGTTTAATCATACGTAGCTTGGAGCAGCTTAAGATAAAATATAGTCTCGGAATATACATTAATAGGAACTTAAATAAATATTATTCGTAATAGTATGTACGCTGTACATGTGTAGTACAGCTTATTTGTAGTTTTCATTGCCTACGCCGTAGCAAACTGCTACGCTGTTTTTCGTGTTTATTTGTGAAAATAGCAACACGCTTATTGGAGCATCATAATGTTGTATACTATATCGTGGTAAGTAATCTATTTATCAACAAATTATGTTATTATATTTTTGAACTATTGTTTCATATAATTAATAGACAGCAACTGTGTACAAGCGTATAAACGAAAGCTCCCCGTGTTTGTCTGTTTGTTTATCCTATAACGACATCCATTCCCCACAATATATCGACATCATTATTAATTTTCATCCCTTGCAAGTATCGTTTCGCCGACAACATAAGACAATTAATGAAACGAAATCCAATCTTCCTTCTTATACAATCTCAGGAACTACTGGTTCAATTTGAAAAATTATTTCGGTGTTAGATAGCCCTTTTATCGACGAAGGCTAATAGGCTATAATATATCATCACGCTAAGTCCGACAAGCGGAGCGCTGCGGATAAAACCGCGGGGCACAGCTAGCACTATATAATAATAATATGTTCACATTCACACGTTGGAAACATTATAGATTTTATATCAACCTATTATAATGCATTACAGGAACATTAAAAGTATTATTTAACGTCTCTTTTACTACCGTGGGTCATTAGAAGTGGTTTCCGAGAAATCATTAAATACTACAAAAGCTTTGTTTCTATATTAATGTGTGAGGATTTTAGTCTGTAGCAATCCTTTGAAGTATTGGTTGATTGTTTATAATCTTAATAGTTTAATATTCTGTTTATTTTATGAAAAATAAATGCAATTATTTTCTGAAGTACCTAACTAGGTAAGTACTAAAACTTGAATTTGGTTTGACTTGTTTCTAATCCCAATTTAAAACCTTTACTTTTTACTAATTTTCACATTAAATTTAAAATGTTAAATCTACTTTTTTCAGGTTTCTTAGACTATAGAAAACCGTCGTAAATTAAGAGTTTAATTCGTGACCTGTATCTAAGCTGGCAGATTATATCAAGATTTCAAAAATAAAACAAATATTTATGCAATAAGTAATGAATCAATAACAAAAATAAAAATACCATCACCAAGAACAATTTTTATTACAACTCACATATAATTTTGTCAACTAGATAAACGAAAACTGTAAAACAAATGAAACTTAATGGACAATAATCTCAAGTTTGAACATACGCTAAGCTCAATATTAAGAGACGACTATTAAGACATCAATTAAAATCCATCCAATAGAGAGGTTAACAAAAAATAATATAAAAAGACATCTTCATCACGTGGGTCGGTTTTTTGTTTGATTTAAATTTTAAACGTTTACGGCTATGAAATTTTTGAGTTGCCAGAGTTAAGAAAATGTTTAGAATTATTTAAAATTTTATACCTACATCCCTAATAATATTATAAATGCCAAAGTAACTCTGTCTGTCTGTCTGTTACGCTATCCCGCTTAAACCTCTCAACCGATTTTGATGAAATTTGGCACAGACAACTGAGAAAGAACATAGGCTACCTACCTTTTATTGCGAAATATGTACCACGGGCGAAGCCGGGGCGGACCGCTAGTACTAAATATAAAATTGAATACAATAGTCTTGTATTTTTAAATACAACCTTATCAATTAGGTAAAACATATGATTATAGTTATTTAATGCACTTTGCTTGTGAATCTTTTTGTAGTGTAATTTATAAATAAACAATTTAGTAAATATGTATGTTACATAGCTACAATTAATAGTCCTTTTTAAGCAATACATAATTTTTAATTAATTATACATTCTTAATTGCAATAATTTAAAAAGGAAATATTTTACCACTAGCAACTCCAATATAAAGAGTTATAATTAATTAACTTTGAATTATAAGATTATAGTAATAGAGTGCATAATGCTATAACAGAGTTAACACATAAGTCATTTTTTATTTAAATATCCCTATTTATGAGGAACGCAGGTAGCAACCTATAAAAATTAGTAGAACCCTTATTACAGCATTAGGGTTCCGTAGTAAATTTATAAACAACGTATTGTATAATTGAAAGTAGGGATGTAACGATACATGATTTTGCCGATACGATACCGATACCGATATTTGTAGTAATGTATCGGCGATACCGATACCGATACCGATATAGATGGCTTGGTAGAAAAATAAATAGTGAATTATGCATAAAAAGTTACCAACATCTAACAGAGACTCAACTGTTAATCGTTTTCTTTTAAATAAAAATGACAAATCAAAAAAGAACAAAACCATTTATTTTAGTATTATTATTTTACAAAGTCAGTTTAACTTTAAGTAATACACATACAATCAGTACCTAATAAAATTTTACTATTGGTAGAGTTTTTTCAGAAAACAAAGTGCGCACGCGCGGGCGGCCTCCCGCATCGTTCATTGGGCGCGGTTTTTTGAATTTTTTTTTTTTTTTTTTTATGTTAGAGCAAGCAAAGGAGCAGATGGGCCACCTGATGTTAAGTGGTCACCACCGCCCATAAACACTTGTAACACTAGGAGTGTTACAGGTGCTTTGCCGGCCTTTCATGGACAAATAAGCTCTTTTCTTGAAGGCCCCAATGTCGTAGTTGTTCGGGAACACCGCAGGTGGCAAATCGTTCCACAGTTTCACCGTACGCGGAAGGAAGTTGCGGGTGAAGCGGACAGTGGTGGAGCGCCAACCATCCAGATGGTGCGGATGGAACTGGTTTTTACGGCGTGTGGTCCGGTGGTGGAACTGTGCGGCTGGTAGTAGGTGGAACAATTCCTCAGAGCACTCCCCATAGTAGATTCTGTACAGTATACAGAGAGACGCAACGTCTCTTCGCACTGACAGAGGATCGAGCCTATCGGAAAGCCTACGGTCATCGACAATTCGAGCTGCTCGACGTTGGATGCGGTCAAGAGGAAGGAGTTGATACTGTGGGGCTCCGGCCCAGAGATGAGAACAGTACTCCATATACTCCTTGAATTGTTTGATATCGGTATCGGTTGTTTTATTATCGGCGATACCGATATATCGGCTTGCCGATTAATCGGCCGATATATCGGTATCGGTATCGGTATCGTTACATCCCTAATTGAAAGATTAGACATTTTAGAAAGAAAATGATAATTTTTTAAACATACAAAACAAATACAACAACAACCGTTAAAAAACTATATTACATATTTGATGATCATAGTGTTTATACTGAACGAAATTTGATGCAGTTCTTCTTGTTCCCTTATTTAAATTAAATTGATAAGTATGAGCAATTAAAAAGACACGATTCTATTAAAAATTATTTGTCTGGATAAGATAAAATAGTATATCTATACGAAAAAAATTATTTGATCGTAAGCCGTAATAAGTAATAACATATTATACTACTCCATTCTACAATATATTTAACACGAAAATATAGAATCCAGCATTTGCAAGACGCAAGTTGCATGATCAAACTTTTCCCCTTCTTAAATCAATAAAATGTACGGGACCCATATTATTAAAATGGCGATCAACTTTTATTGGTCAAAATAAACGAGGCATTAGAAGCGAAGCACTCGCGTCACTTTAGTATAATTACGTCATTAAACGGTTTATTATTATTAGCCGATAGATGTTATTGTTGATTTCGTTTTATATTTATTATATTATATGCCCTTATCTATAATATATGGAAGCTTAGTGACAGAGGACTCAATGATCTAAGGACAGAGGCGATCAGATTTGTTAACTAAACGATGTTGAACTAGCTTCTCTCCCCGCTTCGCTTGGGTAGTCCAATTTATCGTAGGTTCTTTAATTGCTCATACCGAGTTGTCCTATTTAAAGTAATTGAGAAACTGCATTATTAAAATCGATTCAGCAGTTTAGGATTCCACTACGGACAACATATGCAGGGTTTGAATTGTGAATCGATTCCCATTGAATATATAGATGTATTAAATGATAGGTAGCAAATTAATCTAATTATCGCAACTAAAAATGAAACAGTAGATGAAATCGTTTCCAACAACAATTATTTTTAAAAGAAACATATAAAATCAATTAAATGCATCATACATTTGGAAAGTATGAGTCAACAAGGATGCACAGATAGACAGTCGCTAAACTTACACCCCTCGAGAGTTTAAAAATAAAAACAATTCGTCAATCACACACACAGAGAGACACCGCAATCAACATAAAAGTTTATGACCACGTTGCGTATTTATGTCTTATTTAGACACTTTAATTTCAACTATTTAATGTCAAACATTTTATGGTTACTTTGAACAAAGGCATTATCACACATGACGCATACCAATTGAGTTTGAAAAGTTATGGGTAGTTTAATTTTTTTTAATAAAAGCTGGGCTGTAGGCACATGATGTTCTACCATATATAGATACTAGCTTAGAAACTAACTGGATAAATGTTGTGCCAGGATACAATAATCACCAAGCCAATATGAAACATACGTAACGAGCTATCATAAATATATTCCTGTACACATTAAAAACACACACACAAAAAATCTGAAAAATGAAGCTTGGTTACAAGCCCTTTTTTTATAGTGGAGAATGCATTTAGGCATACCCAGGGCACTCCGGGGAAGAGCCCAGGGTTATGTCGGACTCACCCTGCTGAGTGCAGGGTCCTACCGACTAAACTCAACTGTGTTCCGCCGTGCCGCTTTATTGACGGGGCCGCGGGTATTCGGTAGAACCGCGTCCGCCGATGGTTACAAGCCCTGTGACATAAGAATTTAATATAATCTAGAAGAAAGTATAATCTAAAGAAGAAATAAAAAGTGCCAAAAGAAAAACTTGTTATTCTTTGTACGACTCGTATTTTTTAAAACCTTCCTTCGAACTTAATGCACATGGGAAAAAATTACCACATACCTAACACAAGAACTCATTCTATGCCATCATACTATTGTATAATTGTCAATACCTTTGCCCTTTCCCGTCTAAAAATAGTCCCTTCCAACTCCCATTGAAAGCATAATTTTCTCCTTTTAAAAAGAATTGTTAATATTGTCCTTAAAGACTGCCGTTTCAGCTTTTTATGATTTTATTATCCTCAATTATTCATTAGACAATTAAGTAATGTTTTTGTTAAGCGGGCGTAACCAAAAACAAATAAACGCGTGAAACAATAAAGGTCCAATTATACTCCCTAAATCATGAATCGACCCTAAGTTCAAACATCTTTCCGAAACCTTACCAGGGGACTTTCAGCCGAATTACATAATGGATAAGTGGTAGATTTGATTGCGGTATTTGTTTAAATAAATGTCCTGTATAGATGCAGTGCAGAGAGATGTGCTAATGTTTCGTCTATCATTTATTATAATTATTGATGACGAAACTTTCGTCATCGCCAGCTATAATGGGAAAAATATTGATTGAAAATGTCAGGTCATTTTTATAGTTCTAACTATGAAACTCGGTTAGTAAACAGCTACGCTGGCGTGAACAAAGTTCAGTTAATAAAATGCTTTAGATTATGTAAGCTTGCTTGAGAAGACTAATTTTACTACGGTACCTTATTGTTTCTGCGTGATAGAACATCAATCAATTAATATTTTCATATCCTTTGGACCCTTTGGATTTCTATAAGTAGGATCCACAGGCGTCCACACAATCACACAAATATAGAAACACAAAGAAATGATTGCTTTACCTTCAAATTACAACTAATGAGCTTTACCATTCAATCTCAAAATCAAAACCAAAGCAATAAAATCGAAATAAAAAGCAATATTTGCGAAAATAAATCGACTCGACCCGCCAACCCTAAGCGAATGGCTTTAAAAATCCTGACTCCTCAATTAATTAGAGACAATTAGCAGGGGCTCCGTGACAAAAGGTAGAAAAACTCCGGCCATTAATTACGACAGGGTCTAACCGCCCCTTTTATTTTTGGAGTATCCGTTTGAATAGCTCAGCTTTGGAAAGGATTAGACAAGGGATATTATTTTTGCATTTATGTATTTCTGGATAGACGTTTTGGGTATGGTTACTGGTTTATCTGTATTTCGTTAAAGATCAGCGTAGGTTGTTACTATATAGTAGATATCATAGACGAACAAATACATACCTATTCAAATTTCCAAACTAAGACATGTTAACCAGGGGCCAATTATTTCTAAAACTAACGTAATTCTGAAGAAATAGTAGTAAGTAAACCCATAAGTATCCAAATCATTTCACATATTTTCAAAATGTAACCTGTAAAAAAATTAAATCGTGTAGAAAGAGCTTAAAATAAAAGTTCGTTTATAGATTGTCAAGAGTAGTCGCACCCGCATCACTTTATTTGCCATTTCAAAGGGTTAGATTAATGTTCAACGAGAGATATATCTATAGGTCTAACCTACTAATAGTTAATAAAATTTTTATTATTTTTCCTCAATAGAAGATTGCCATAGTACAGAAGATACCATACGAATGAACGTGTTATCCAATTTCAATCCCAACCTAGATAAGATTAAGCGCAAATATGACAAAATTAATCAGCAGCTTTCAATAATCCACTCGTTTCACATTACAAGCTCTCGAGACCTAATGAACTAATCTCTGCCATCAAACCTTAACGTGGTACACTCGACTCAGCAAGCGTGCTCCAGCAAAAACCATCAAGCGATTCCACTCCTTATGATCATCGAGCAATCTCCGTTAATCGCGTATCACAATTTATGTGAATGACACACTATAAATTATTATCGCATACAGGTAGATTAAGTCCATTAAACAAGCTATCAATTATGACTATCTATAACTGATAATGATTTGGGCAGTACAACGCAAACCAAGTCAAAATGTGCGCGTGTCGACAGAAAAAATCGTCGTTTCTCATAGAGGACATTCTCGATGACGCCGGTCGGAGTGCAAAGACTGTAGATTATAATGTCAACACGAGGTTGGAAGACTTGCAGACGAAATTCAGCGTTATTACAGAAGTGCAGAGGGAGCTGGGGACGTCACAAGCGATGGTGAATTTGGAGCACAGACGGAACACATATCCCTTATATCCTACGCCGGTAAAGGCGAATTTCGCGTGGCCGTACAAGTTGAAGAGCTTCGAGCAGAGACCGGGGTTGTACAGTGAGCCAGTGTTGAATTCTGATCAAATTCTGCGCAGCCAGCTGTCGATGAGCAGATATGTACCAGCTCCCTACTCTGTCCCACAATACAACTTTGATAGAGGTAGGACTTTGGAAAGTTTCGATAGTTAGGTATAATTGTGTATATGTTTGGGTATGGACACACAAATAAGTCATAAGCAAGGTCTAATTTGGTACCTATATTAAATGGTATATATGTCTTGTAAAAAAAATCAGATCATCCATACTAATATTATAAATGCGAAAGTAACTCTGTATGTCTGTCTGCAGTCTGTTACTCAATCACGCCTAAACTACTGAACCAATTTGCATGAAATTTGGTATGGAGATATTTTGATACCCGAGAAAGGACATAGGCTATCTTTTTTTGCGAAATATGTACCACGGGCGAAGCCGGGGCGGACCACTAGTTTTAAATACACTTGAAAGCTGTTTAATTGAAATAGAGAAAATGATGAAAACTACAACATATTATTAAACAAGAGTGAAAATTCTCTATTTTCTTTTTAAAGCTATAAGTACCTTATCGTTTAAAATGTCACTTTTGTATAATTTGTTATATGAATTGTTTTTAATGTATTTTCCAAAACCTGATATTGAGCTTTAAGTGATAATATCTATAATCAATATTTCTTTCTCAAAGTAATTAATAATTACCTCTATATATTGTGTGTAACAAGATAATATGCAGTTATTTATTACTTTCGATAAGATATAAAATTTAGCAGTTTCATTTAGAAATTTTCTTATTGATAATTATTAATCAACTCACATGACTAGATAATGATCAATGTTTCTCGTGAAAAATATTTATAGAATTGTGTAAACGAATATCTTTTGATAATATACAAAGAGATATTGTAATAGAGATATTATTTTTAACTTTATTACCTAAGCTGACAGAATAAAAAAAATAGATTCAGGAAGCCTAGTATAATAAAAAAACATTTAATCTGTACAAAGTACAAAGTTTCGGATTTATAGCATTATCTAGATATTATTTATTAGTAGTAGGATTTTCAACAATAAAAACGCAAATTTATTTAAGCTGATATGCGATTAGACATTAAGCTACTCCTATCCTATCATATCTCCTGTTGGTCTTAGCGAGATGATATATAGCCTATAGCCTTCCTCGATGAATGGGCTATCTAACACTGAAAGAATTTTTCAAATCGGACCAGTAGTTCCTGAGATTAGCGCGTTCAAACAAACTCTTCAGCTTTATAATATTATAGTATAGATGTGTACACTGTACATTGTACCTTTATATAAAACAAGCTTCCGCCCACGACTTTGTATGTGCAGCCCGTTTTCCCCGATCCCGTAGGAATTTCGGGAAATCCTTTCTTAGCGGTGCAATGTCCTAACATCTACCTGCATGGCAAATTTCAGCCCGATCCGTCCAGTGGTTTGGGCTGTGCGATGATAGGTCACTTATGTAAGTCAAGTCAGTTAGATAATAAATATTTCCGTACACGTTATATTTTCTTATATTTGGAAATTAATTCCTATTGAAACGTGTTAATATTTTTGTTACAAATAATCAATAACAAGAATTGTTAAAATTCCCAAAAAATATAAAAACTTTCACTTTCCTGTATCCGCGAGTGGAGTCAAAAATCAATATATGTAGTTATCTAAATAAATAAACTCAAACTCAAACATTTATTTATTCAATTAAATTTAAACGTCTTTATATTTTTAATATTTGGGTATAACCGCGAAAAATTGTACCGTTACATTCATGACATCATAACAAACGTTACATACATGACTGATTGTTACTTACATGACCATTATAAAGCTTAGTACATATATCAGTTATCTTTTCTTCCTAGCATTAAAAAGTTAACGTCGACACGGTGTCTTACACTCACACGACAGGAAAAAATGGAGATATAGGTAGGTAAAACCAATATATCATAAAATAATGAATTAAAACAAAAAGATGCATAAATCAAAATTGTATTGAAAAAAATTGATATTTTTTCCGCTTTTTATTCCTTTCTGCATTTTTCGTTTGTAGTTCTTTATATTTCTCGGGATTTTGAACTTGTAACTTCTCTCGATATTTTTTTGCCTTTCGGCATTCGTCAACGCCATCTGTAATTTGATTTTCTCATTTGAAAAAATAATTAATAAAAAAAATTTAAAAAAACCCGACTGACACTGCAAATTCATAACACGCAGTCGGAGGCTACACGGCTACAAAATATTACTGGCCTCTACCCATTCTATACATCTTATATAGCCTCCGACTGCGTGTTATGAATTTGCAGTGTCAGTTTTTTATTTTTTTTATTAATTATTTTATTTTATTCTTTTTTTTGTACAATCAGGTAAAACATATTAAGGTAATGGAAAACTATAGATAAAGACCAATCCAATGATATCTTGCACATCAAAATCCGTTCAGCCATTTAGATTTGAAAATATTATCGTCCTTTTTTCGCGCAATTTTTTAATAGACCTATGTGTTCTAAGCCTAACAATATGTCATGACTGTAACGTAACACATTTCGTTACACATCGTTACAATCATGACAAAAAATGCGGGCGACATAACCTTAAATTAAAATTACTACCTACTCGATTGTGAATGCTAAGAACCACGAAGTAGTCTGATTCTTTAGTTTTATAGTAAACCTACGTAAAGATTTATAATAATAAGACAGAATATATATACTTACCTCGCAATCGAACACTTTAAATACCCTTTTTTCGAGCGACAAATCTCACATCAATACAAAACACCATTTCTCTCAAAGAAAAAATGGCTGCTTTGTTTTTTAAATTTTGCCAGCATGCCAAATAGTGTTGCCACTCAATAAAATAAGAGAAGGATTCTGATAATTCTTATAGTATGGCAGTTAGAGACGTTACATACGTGACGTTACACACGTATAAAAAAAAGTGGACAGTTTTTTAAATAATAATAAAAAAAAGATTAAGGCCTTGTGCATTAAAAGATTTTTATGTACATGTTGAATAAGAACCGAATAACTTAAATTTTTCATAAAAATGCGAGTCAGTCATACCATTTCGTAGGGGTTATCAGTTTTTGTCACAAGGGTGTTAGGTGGACAAATATTTTTTATATGGACAGAAAAGTGGAGCCAGTAAAAAAAATATAAAATAAAATATTTCTGCAAGAGATAGATTGAGTTTTATGAAATAATCTAAAAGAACACAAGCATACCTTTTATTACATATCTAACAAAACACTTGTTGTCAAAAAACGTTGATGCCATATGAGAAATAAAATGGGAACATTGAAAAAATAATTCATGTAGGTACAATTTTTCGCGGTTTTACCCATTTACCACCGATTCGGAAAGCAGTAGGTATCTGGTATCTACGGAGAAGAACCGGCAAGAAACTCCATATTTGCTCTTTTTAATCCTGTCAGTTTTACAATAAATAATTTTCATGAGACTTTAGTCGTAGTAGGTACTTTATATATTCTGTGCTTAAGTTTAGGACGTTTGTATTTTACTTCTAAGATTCATTTAAAGCAAAATGAATCCTTTATTGATATGCAAAAACATTATAGAAAAATTTTTGACAAATAACATTACGAAAGTCATTGATTTTCGTAATCTTATTTGTATCACATAATACCTACGTATAGGTATTATCTATCTGGTTTGTCCGGCCAAGGCTACTACAAGTTCCAAGAGCGATTTTTTGACATAGGTAACTAGGTAGGTATTATAATTAATTATCACAGAACCACACGAACGAAGCCGCATGCTGTAACTAGTAACATAATAAAGATTAAAGTACCGCATGTATAAAAATAAAAATAGATACGTTTAAATCATAACTTAAAAAGTAATCGAATATAATCGATAATAACCACATAATCTATGTCTTTATCAAAGCAGTGCAAATAAAAAATAGCATTTACGTTATCTTATACAAATATAAGAATTGGAGCATTTTGTTATATTTGTATAAATAGACAATTTTTAACTACACAAACCGACTTCAATTCGAAGTCGTTGCCCAAATAAAAACTAATTTCTTATTTTAGTGCAATTTTTATGTAACTTCTTTGCACAGTATAGAATATAGATTACCTTTTTTTTCTAACAACTCCAATTCGTAAGACAAAGTAAAAAAACACATATTGAAACGTTTGAAATAAGTCCAAAAAAGGTAGGCACGAGGAGTAGCCACTGTCTGCTGATGAAGTCGTCTTCATCAGCAGACAGTGGCTACTCCTCGTGCATTTACAGGTCGTCCTGTCCGTCGTCTTCATCAGCAGACAGTTGTAAAATTCATTTATCAACAAAATTATAACAAAATTTGTCAAAATCAGCTCAAAAATTACGAACATACAAAAACTTCAAAATATTTGTAGGATCACGTTATACGAGCACTTAGTCATTATACACTTTTTGTTAGTCTTTCCACTACCAATCAATTTTCTAATCTAATTCTAATATTATTATAGTTACGATAGAAACTAATAACACGGAAGGTAATACCTAATTCTGAAAAGCCAATGTACAAATGAGGATTTCCTGGTAAACAAAATTATAAAATCGATATGACTTCTAGCAAGACGATATCAGTTTGAAATAAATCTTGCTACTTAGGTACTAATATTTCGATCCCCTAAGAACTTAAGAAATATGCTGGCTATTTCAGATTTCATTCAGGAATAGGTACAACTTTGAGCTTTGTAAGGGAATCAATTAAGTATAAAAAAAATAGAATAACCATAATATGAAAAAGCACAAAAATAGCACGAACAATAATGAGATAATCTCATAGATTATGCGATTGTTTTAATTATTATCTCGGGACATCCCCGTCAAACCTACCTACTTAACTGACCGGTTGGTTGGCAGTTGGCAGTGGCCTTGCCTTCCACCCATGGCAATTATTAATATTTTCTGTGATGAACCTAGATGTTTGGTCTGTGTCTGGGTATTATCTTTTATTATCTAAATAAGTAGATATTTATTTAAAATTATATTTGTATTTTTATCAGCCATCTGGTTTCCATAACACAAGCGAAAGCTTAGTATGGGATCAGATCGTGCCATGTGTGAAAATTGTCATGAAATATTTATTTATATTTTATTTTACTTTAATTTAACACTAAAGCTATAATTAAATTAAATTTTAACGCAAAAAAAAATCCTGATTACTAATCAAGTTTGAATTCCCTAGTTCCCTAGTTAATTAGATAATCCTATGGGATTTTAGTTTATAGATGTGCATTAGGTATGTACCTGTAACATGTTAATTACATTGTGTTGCATTTAGCGTCATCTAGATAACAGCTAAAAAAAGTACGTTATGTAAACATTGAATAAATATAGAAGTAGGTATTTCAGATTTAATTACCTACCTAAGTAGTTAGTTTAGTTAATTTTATTTATTTATTACACTTTATTGTAATACAACCATTAAATAACAAAAAACAATAAAAAGAAGATAATATTATATTGTATGTACTATAGTAAGACGTATTACAATGGGCGGCCTTATCACTAAGCAGTGTTCTTTGCCAGGCAACCAAGCGGCAAAAAAGCGAAATAGGTATTCGGGTCTCGGGTCTTCGGGTATCAAAAATTTGTAAAAAGTCTCAATTAAATGACGTCAAATCACACATGACATGAAATCTCTCTAAATAAATAAATCTATACCACAGAATACTTAAAGTAGCTAACGCTATCTATATACGGTAGATATAAGCTGAAGGATTCGTATAAACCAGCTAATCTCAGGAAATACTGACTCCAGTTGAAAACTTCTTACACCCAATAGGAGAGGAGCATTAGCGAAAATCGTAGAAAAAAAAATTGAAGAACAAATATTCCGTGTAAGAGCAGACGAAGTTGTTTTACCTAGTATTAAAAAAATGTGTACGTGTACTAGTGTACAAACGTAAGAAGTGAAACTTCTTTATGACCTTATTTTTCAAAAAATAATTTACTATATGCAACTTTTCAGAAATACGTCGAATCACGCGTGGTAGTAAAAGATGGCGCGTAACGGAAAAATATCAGGCGTAACGAAAAAATGTTACACTAAATTTTTTTCCAACCCCGATAAAGAAGTTTCACTTCAAAAATCTAAAAAAGTCACTTAAATTACTCATTACTTCGATAACCAATAAGTATTACAATTATCAAAATATGTAATTTGAACGATAAGTTTTGCGCGTTAATCCAAATCTTCTGATATTTATTAATAAAATTATATAGGTATCTTTGTGTTGTTCCAATTGTAGTGATATCGGTTTTTGATTGATGATACTAAAACTTGATATCAATAATTGTGTTCATATTGCCTTCTTATCTATTTTATTCGTTTTTTTTATTTTTTATTACTAATCAATTAAGTAATACGCTGTTTTCCTGATGTCTACTTATTCGATAGCCGATAAAAATATACCGTTGATATAATTTTATAAAGACTAGATATTCGTGCATCGTGTTTTATGTGTGCTTACGCAATAAAACATCAACAATTATTAGAAATAGCATTTTGCGCATCATTTATCAAGCAGCACACTAGAACTTTACTTTTTTTCTTCAGCTTCCTTTCTGGAAAGATTTTATAATCTTCTGTCTTTTCAATTTTAGAATATTCCATCGATTTTGTAAACTCTATGGTCTAAATTTAAACGAAGAACACGAAAATGCGATAAGTACATAGACTAAGCTTAGATTATGATTAGGTACTTATATAGAAAATAAATTCCAATGAACTAAACAATAGAAATGAAATCTAACATCCTCGTGTACACATTAACAGATTAACAATGTCGTCCACAACAGATAGTTATTAATTACCCATGATAATTATAAATATGATGATAAAATGCAGAAAAATATGAAGATTCATTCAGATAATGTAATTATTAATGAGCAAGGCAGATAAGATTTAAGAAATAGATAAATTTCTTGGTGACTGGTAGGTATCGTAATTTTACAAAAAAATATCTGCGACGTTGTTTGTATTTGTCTTCATTGATCTTATTTTATGCCTTTAAAGTAAAGTATCTAATAAAAAAGTAACTTTTCATTTACAGTATCTGCTAGGTACATTATAAAGTATTGTCACATTTTTAAGCAAATATTCTCTACAAAGCGGTATTTTTTTTTTTCATACCTAAACATTGTTTCTAATAGCTAACCATCGTCACAGGTAGAGCTTAGAAATTATTGTAACTAAGGAAAAATATAGCTTTCGACTTGTGAAAGAAATTTTTAATCCGTCCAGTGTTGAGTAAAATTATTACAAACATAGGTAAACAAAACTGCAGTGTTTTCTTCTTTATACCTACATAGGTAGTTATGTTTATATAGTTCAATATTTTTTTAATAAGTCCTGTCCTGTCCTTTTGTTCACAGTACCCTGTTGTAGTCCCTGGTGGGGAGTGGGGGGGCGACGGAAAGGGGGACAAGTGAGATTCAGCGCGGCACAGACAGGTGCGTTGGAGAGAAGATTCGGTGCTAGCAAATATCTTAGTCCTGATGAGAGACGAGCCCTCGCGTCTTCCTTGAGATTAAGTGATAGACAGGTAAGGATTTTTGGGATAACTATCGAATTTAATTTTGTAAATGCATGTATGTTATGACATGTGATATAATATATGTATTATGTAGACTGCCTTTTTAGTTAACAAATTTATATACACTTAGTAACTACAAATTTAGTTTGTAAAATAACTTCATGAAGCAAAGCTATTTTTATTGCAAAAAATTCATATTAGGTAACAAGAAATGCTTGATACGAAAATAAATCATAGACATGCAAGGCTACATTGTAAAGAAATAATGTATAACAGCTTGTTTATCTCCAAAAATAAATATTTTGACGTTTCAGGTAAAAACATGGTTTCAAAATAGGCGCGCAAAATGGCGCCGTACAACATCAGAGTCAGCTGACCCCGGCAGCCCCGCCAGCGCAGACGCCTCCGACGACGATGTACATATCTCCGAATCCTAATTTATACTTAATTTTATTTACGTTAATATATTTCTAGTCTTATCCACTTTTTGTTTTATTGCAACACTTTCCCTGAATTCAGTTTAAAAAAAAAGGAACAATGGAACAATGGAACGTTATTATTTGTTGAACCAGTACTAAAATGTTTTTTGCTTAAATTTTTCATTTAAGTACTTAAATAAAAAAAGTAAACTGCCAGAACAGATAAAAATTCCATAGTTATCTGGTTATTGTATGTAATTAACTTATTTAAAAAAATCCTAACATAGAAGCACAGAATAGGTACATAATAGTAGCTAAACGCTAATAGAAGTATAGTATCTACCTATTAGTACAGGCAGGAAGTAGGTACATTCTAAAGGGCCTGTAACGGTCGTATGAGATATAATAAGAAGTTTATTGTTATTTAACACACTAAAAATAATACATTCACTGATTTATTAATCCGCTTACTGCTCAAATATTTTTGCAATTAATTAATCTACAGATATCTTAAAGATATCAATAAAATTATCTGAAAGACGTCATGCAGTATCCGAATTCAATTATTGAGGATCAGCTTGTAATAAACTGATACAATGTACTGATAAATAATAAAAAATAATTAATTACATGATACCGGCACTTTCTTTGGGGCTTTTTATAACACGCGTCTTGCATTAAAAATAAAATGTTTGATAAGAAAAATCATCTTTTTTCACGTACGGTACCTAAAAATTAAAATATATAAATAGGAATATCTCATACCTATCTCATATAAGAACTGCAAAAATACCTTAGTCATCGTGAAATTACCAACACGAACGTTTGGATTACCTACGCTCTATTTTTTTCGATATATAAATAGGTAGATAATAGGTATATATTGCATAGGAAATAATACTTAATTGATATTTAATATACACATAATAATTGCCTCTAATATGAAATATGCAAAAATTAAAATTGCGCTAGCAAAGTCATAAACAAATAGATTTTTCTAACACTAACACAACGTAGACCGGGAGATACTGACACAAAATTTCGAGTCATTTGTAACAGGATGGCGGTTCTACAGGGTTCTTAGTACGCAATGACAAAAAGAAAAATGATGGTGTGAACGCTGGTACCGGCGGCTTAGTCGCGTGGGCGTTAGTCGAACTCATCGGAAAATAGCGAAAGTCAAACGATTTGTAACAGTATGGCACTTATTTCTCCTGTAAGTTTGAGGATCAACGAATATAAATACAAAATTTCAAAGATCTAGGTGTTGGAAATCTTCACTTATATAAATTAATAATAAATTTATTTTTCAAGTATGACAGCACTTTTTCCCCCTACTAGAAGTATGGCAAATATAATAATGGTCACATTTTATCAAATACTCTCCAAAAAGCCAAATGCAATACTAGTACAAAAAGATAGGCGAAATAAAAAAAATTTGCAGATTTTCGGCGGTATGGCGACCATTTGGAATCGTCCGAAAAGTATGGCACGGCGATTTTCGTAAATGGCTGCACGACGATGGTTACCTGTGCAAAAGTTAGCTTGGTACAAATGGTTGAATAATTGTTTTTTTTAAATCAACACATTCGCGTCGGTATGGCGGGCTGTAAGTCATACCGGAAAAGTATGGCATGACACTACCGCCTACTTCTTTTTTATGGGCTATCGGTAAATTCTAAAATTTTTGTGTTACAAATCGTTTGACTTTCCCTATTTTTCCGACGAGTTCGACTAACGCCCACGCGACTAACCCACCGGTACCAGCGTTCACACCATCATTTTTCTTTTTGTCATTGCGTACTAAGACCCCTGTAGAACCGCCATCCTGTTACAAATGACTCGAAATTTTGTGTCAGTATCTCCCGGTCTAACGTTAATGTTTTCATTTTTTTAATTATAATGTTAGCGTAAAGATGACGAAATATTTTGATTCTCTGATTCAATCGCTTTTCAAATGTGTGAAATAAAATATTCCTTGTAGATTATAACCTAAACCTGTGTTCCTATATTGAGAACAAAGTCAAAAAATTCTGTCTAGTTTCGATATTATGTTCATATACTTGGAAAGAAAAGTCTTTTTATTATATAAAACAATTTATTCATACAAATAACGAGTCGAGTTAAAATGTCATTTATGCTCTTATTACAAAAATCTTATACATTTCCTCTATGAGACACCAAACTATTTTCTATATTATTTACAAATTTAAGTATAAGAATAAGGCAAAAATATCTATTGTAATATTCTATACTAATACATATTATAGGCCCAGTAATTCTTT
Source organism: Colias eurytheme (assembly GCA_907164685.1). Lineage (NCBI taxonomy): Eukaryota > Metazoa > Arthropoda > Insecta > Lepidoptera > Pieridae > Colias > Colias eurytheme. Next base: position 42,228 of record CAJQZN010042284.1, on the reverse strand, counting down.
TTTATACTGGTAACATTTCAAACTGTCCCTGTTAATAAATGGAAGAAATTGAAGTATTAGTAGTAATTTTTCTATGTAATATTGAATATAATATTATTTTTCTGCTTGTGCAATTATAAATATAAAGTAAAGTCCTCGCTATCAAGCCGAAGAAAAACATATTTACGACTTAGTAATTTCTATTAGTGCCTGTACAAAAAGCAAAATTACATCTTCATATATTGTACTTGTATTTACACATTATAAATTTCTAGTGTAACTGAAATATTTATTTTATTTTCGTGTTTAATTAAATTATTGAATGAAAAGACAAGTTCTTTAAATATATATATAAAAGTTCGATGGCAGTGCAAAATATGCACAAAGAAAAACAAACAAATAATTTAACTTTTTATTAACAATCGTGTAAAATTAACAAATAGCACTCGCCGGGAAATCACACATCAAACCATCACCGTTGGTGTGAAAGAGACGACGATATATAAAATTGTCGATCTCCTTTCCTCTTAATTTTGTCATCCTAAGAATTATTATTGATTGGTCTCTATATATAGAACTTTTTTAATCAAACAATCATTTTCTCAAAATAAACAGCGTGTGTACCGAGCACATGTGTCAGAAGTGAAACTTCTTTGGCAAGATTCAAAGATAACAAAATCGTCGCATTACTCCATGACGTGACGGTATTGCTATGACGAGACCTTGAAATTTTACTCTCAACGCGCCTAAAGAAGTTTCACTAAAATAAATATAAGAAAAAAATTGAAATTTAGAAAGAGCCATGTTTTATATAAATTTTATAAAATAATATTTTTATATGAATGACAGATTTTAATTAAGTTTAAATTTTATGTAATTCTTATGAAAATTATAATGTACTTGTCAACCGAGTATTACCTTTAAACAACCCTCCTCTTGCAAGTAGATAGAGAGCAATAAAAAATGAATATAATTAAAAATGATTAAAAAGAGATTGAATATAGAGACCATATTACAGCATTTAATATTTTCACAATTTTTTAGGCGTTTACTAGAGATTCTTTTTATACCAAAAAATCTATATTTAAATTGGTTCCTTTATGGTCTTTCAACAAACAAATAAAAATATCATTATAACAATCACAGATATTAAACATTTCTTTTAAACATTTAATATTACAAAAAAAATCCAAAAAATTGTTTTGTGTACACAAAATTCTTAGGATAACGTTGAATATATTAATTTCCTTTCTTATAAGTGCCTCTGGAGCGCCAGGCCTTCAGCAAATTGTAGGAAAAGTATAGTTGGAAGAAATGAACTTGACACGCTAGAAACACGAAGGCGTACCAAAGAAGGCCGTAGGGATAACCCTGGAATTGAAAAAATATAAATATTGTAACACAATGTATGCAAGTTGACCGAACTCACAACTAGATGGCACCAGCTGTCGTATCACGATATTTAGATCTCGCTATCGTTTATCTCACTAAGAATAGTGACCTTCGGTCGCATACAAATGTTTGTTCGGGTTCCGTTCAGGTTAGGGCCTGGATACACGCACGCTATACGCTTTCACCTTTGCTGAGACGTCTTAGTGTCAAGTACCCAGATATTCCCGTTGCTATTACAGTGAACTTCCACCCCTGTTGGGATTCACCTTGATAGCACGGCGCGCATCACAATTGTCAATAGTCTGTAGTTACGTTTACTCAATAAATACTGTAGTAGCAACGTGCATTTTTGTCACTTGTCACCCCACCCTTTACAACTGGCGCCCTGACGTGAGGCCCGTCGACGTGACGTCACCGTGCTACGACGTGCTACGAGATCTGTAGAGCATCTACGAGACAACGTTCGCCTGCGCTACGACGTCTACGAAAGACGACCTACATTGTTAATGAGTGGAAGAGGGTTTGAGATAACAAAATCATCCAAACTTAACCAACCTACTTACGTCACACGCTCCGGACGGCTTACAACGGTTAAAGTACAGAAAAAATCTGTGAAGATGTTATCTCCAGAACAATTTCAGCAGCTTTTGGAAAGGATTCCCGGCGCGCAGCCTGTTAGAAAAGGGTCTTTTACAAATTGCAATTACCATTATGATGGCGTAAAGGATGCCGAAGTAGTTGAAGCCTTCCTGTCTGCTATAAATATTTTTAAGCGTTCCGCTGATATGGGTGACAAGACTGCTCTGGACGAACTCCCCTTGCTGCTTAAGGGTGAAGCAGGAGTCTGGTGGTTAGGAGTAAAGGAGGATGTGACTTCGTGGTCAGACTTTGAAGCCCGCCTGCGCGAAAACTTCGCGCCGACTCGAGAGCCATATCTGCTGTACTCCGACATAATGCAAGAGAAACAGCTCTCAGGAGTACTGACTGAGGATTTTGTACGACGCAAGCGACTGCTCTTTTCTCAATTACCTAGTCCAGGCCATCCAGAAACTCAGCAGTTAGATATGATTTATCATTTGCTACGCCTTGATATCCGCGAAAAGATTCCTCGAGCTGAGGTCAGAAACTTCAACCAGCTTTTAAAGGCGGCTCAAGCGGTTGAACATGTCCTTGAGGAGAAAGTCGGTGTTTCTCGTTCAAATGAAGTTAAGCCTATTGAACACAAGTTAGATGCCCGACTAGTCCCCACACGTAAAATGAAATGCAGATTCTGCAAGAATTTTGGCCATAATACAGAGAACTGTAAGAAGTTAAGTGCCCGAAGGGACAGGGATAACGTACCGCAAAAAGGTACGAAAACTGAAGCTAAAGAAGCAGTTACCCAGTTCCCTTCACCATCGACACCCAAATTCAGTTGTTACGGCTGTGGTGCTCCTGGAGTAGTGCGAAGCAACTGTCCGACGTGCCACGCCAGTAAAACTCAGCGCCCCGACCAGAATGTTGGTTTCTGCGCCATATCTACTTCCGCTGACACCAGGGATCGGCCAGTAGTATATGTCGACATTGATGGAATTACCGGTGCTGTCTTTCTTGATAGCTGTGCCAAATCCAGTATAGCGTCCTACTCGTTATATTGCGAGCTCAGAAGGAAAGGATATGTGTTCAAGGAGTTAGGAGTCGGAATAACGTTGGCTGATGGTGTCCATAAACGACAAAACGTTTTAGTTACACAGGCTCCAATAAAAATTAACAATCGCACAATCCTCACAACCCTGTTGGTTTTACCTGAGTCGCGTAGGAATAAAACCCTACTTGGAGTTGGATTTATACAAGATGCTCACATTGTGATGAACTTGCCGCAGTGCACATGGCATTTTCTTGAAGATCCATCACAAGAATTTGAACTCTACCCAGAGAGTTTTGTCAAGTTTGGGAACGTCGAGCTTGCAACAGTCACATCTGACGACATCTCCTTGTCGCCCTCGTTACCCGAAGAAAGTAACACCGAAGACTGCATGCCACGCCCATATGGTCCTTTGATAAAGGTAGCCATTCCGACGCCTCCTCCCAGGAAGAGACGCTTTGATGAGTCCCCTGGCGGATCTTCCGCATTTTTAGATGCACTCTACGAAGATGCAATGACTAGTCTCAAGAGTTATGATGAGGACTGCGAGTTAAGTGAATTTGAGAGTAATCTCTTCCCGAAAACCTCAATATCATCGATAGATGTCAGAGGTATTAAAAATTTTCTGGATCGTAATCTTGACGTATTTACGCCTAATGGTAGGCCAGTCAAAGACTTCGAACATTCGATCGAGACCGGAGATCAGAAACCGATTTCGGTCCCACCTTATCGACTCTCACCTTTGAAAACAAAAATCCTGAAGGATGAAGTAGAGAAGATGCTGACAGAAAATATTATTGAGCCCTGTTCTTCCCCATGGGCTGCACCAGTAGTGATGGTCCCCAAGAAAGATGGAGGCACCAGAGTTTGCGTAGATTACCGACAACTGAATGCAGTTACAATACCAGATGCGTATCCCATGCCAAGGATGGATGACCTGCTCCATAATGCTAAGCCTGCTCCTTACATGAGCACCATAGATCTACGAGCTGGGTATTGGCAAATTAGTGTCAAAGAGGAACACCGGGATAAGACAGCATTTGTAACCCCATTTGGAATGTATAGATTTCGGAGGATGCCTTTCGGACTACGCAATGCTCCAGCTACGTTCCAACGAATGATGGATCGTTTCCGCATCTCTCTTAGCCACATAAAGTTGATGGTTTATTTGGATGACCTAATAGTCATGTCGTCGTCGTTTGAAGACCACCTCAAAGATCTTCAAGATGTTTTCAATAAACTGTTGGAATTCAACCTGACAGCCAATCGAGAGAAGTGTAACTTCTGTTGCCAAAGAGTAAAATGCGCAATTACTCCACGACAGAACGTGAAGCGCTTGCGGTGGTATGGGCGGTTAATAAATTTCGAGGTTACATAGAAGGTTGTAAGATTACGATTATGACGGATCATCAGGCCCTTAGATGGCTCATGTCGTTGAAATCGCCAAGTGGGCGTTTGGCCCGATGGGCTCTTCTTCTACAACCGTACGACATTACTATTAAGTATATTTCTGGCAGAGTAAATGTTGTCGCTGACTCTTTATCGCGACCCAACTGTACTCCTGAGACAGAAACGGACTGCGGTCTATGTACAGTAGTGGTTGACATGCCAGCGAAGAGTAAAGAAACGATAAGGACAGAGCAGCTAAAAGATGAAGAAGTTGTCAAGATAGTACAATGCCTAGAAGGAAACAATACAGAAAACGGAGAATATTGGAGTAGAAAGGGATACTATATGAATAACGGCTTGTTATACCGTTACAGTCCCGATACTGATATAGGAATCAGTCAACTAGTAATACCCAAACAAGAGCAAAATAGTATCATCAGTGTTTATCACGATGAACCAATTGCTGGACATTATGGGGCGGAAAAGACATTTGAACGCATTGCCAAACGATACTTCTGGAAGGGGATGAGGAAGCATATTGAGACTTATGTCCGCAACTGCCTTCAATGTCAACGTTACAAACCTTCTAACCAAAAGCCCGCCGGTTTGCTCCAGACCACAGCTAGCAATCATCGATTCGAAGTGGTCGCTTTTGATTTATTCGGGCCATTGCCCCGAACTGCCAAGAACCAAAACTGGATCTTCATCGTCGAAGACGTCGCTTCGCGTTGGGTAGAATTATTTGCTTTAGAACGAGCTACTGCTGATGACTGTGCCAAAGTAATTCTTGATGAGATTATACTGAGATATGGCACTCCACGCCGATTTATCAGCGATAACGGCACGCAGTTCGTGAGCTCTGTCATGCAACAATTAACGTATTGCCTTAATATTCAACACGGTTTCACACCAGTGTACCATCCTGAAACAAATCCGGTTGAGCGAAGGAACCGTGATCTGAAAACGCAATTAGCCATTTTAGTAGAGGAGAATCATAATACATGGGCAGAGAGGCTACCTAGTATACGCTTTGCTATGAACACGGCATCATCCTGTTCCACTGGGTACACGCCTGCGTATCTAACATTCGGACGTGAATTGAGGACGCCGGATGATGTGAATCATGATCTCCGTGAGATAATACAGAATGATAACTTTATCAAAGAAGTTACCCCGCGCTTACTCGAGATGGCAGACACTCTGCTTAGGGCACGGGAAGTACAAGAAATGAAAGAAGAAAAGAGGAAGGAGTACGTGGACAAGAAGAGACAAGCTTGCCCTGATTACGAACCTGGTGATTTAGTATTGGCTTCTACCCATGCATTGAGCAAGGCCAGCCAGGGATTCAGTTCGAAGTTTGCTCCTCGCCGTGATGGGCCTTATATTATACTACGCCGACGTGGTCCTAGTTCATTTGAATTAGCAAGCACTGATTCCAAGACTCCTGTTGGTGTGTATCATGCCTCGGCTTTAACGAGATATCGTTCTGAAGAAGCCGTAGTGCCAGAACCCACTCTACCTATTAGAAAAAGAGGAAGGCCTAAGAAGCAAACCATAGACGCTAAAGTTATAACGACCAAGGCTTCTAGACCTAGAGGAAGACCACGCAAGAATCGTCAATAAAGCTACATTCCTGTTCCTGTCCTACTCGTCGGGTCGACTTCATGGACAGAGGGGGAGAATCTGTAACACAATGTATGCAAGTTGACCGAACTCACAACTAGATGGCACCAGCTGTCGTATCACGATATTTAGATCTCGCTATCGTTTATCTCACTAAGAATAGTGACCTTCGGTCGCATACAAATGTTTGTTCGGGTTCCGTTCAGGTTAGGGCCTGGATACACGCACGCTATACGCTTTCACCTTTGCTGAGACGTCTTAGTGTCAAGTACCCAGATATTCCCGTTGCTATTACAGTGAACTTCCACCCCTGTTGGGATTCACCTTGATAGCACGGCGCGCATCACAATTGTCAATAGTCTGTAGTTACGTTTACTCAATAAATACTGTAGTATCAACTTGCATTCTCTGTCACCCTTCACCCCTCTCACCCTTACAATATTATATTAAGAAACCAATATGTAACTATAATTATAGGAAAACTAATATATAAGTACCATGATTAAAAAAATACTTGCTGCTAACCTATACTTTACAAGGTTCTCTTACCATTTGAAAGTTATTTACTTTCTACATGTTATTTATAGCCCGTTTAAAAGGCACTGAATTTAATGAAAATGCATGGATACTTGTTTTAAAGCAATAGCTAAAAATAAATAGGAAACAAACTCTTTTTTGGGAATTATGAATGCCATTTACGTGAAAGTATTTTACAGTGTAAAAACGGAGGGCATTTTACAAACCATTCAAGTTAAATAAACAAAAATTTTATTTTGAAAAGGTACTGAATCATAAATTTATTTTTAATTTACATTCTAAGGGTGCTTTTACCACCACCACCAATAATGTACGAGGATGTGTAGCAAGGAATGTGTTTAATAACCAATTATATCGCTTCATTTAGTTTTTAGAAGCATTTATCATTTGAAACAATACCATTGGTTAGTTACAAACACCTCATCCTCGCACATTGTTGTTGAAAAAGCACCTTAAAACAACAATTCAATCATCATACTGATGATGAAATACTATAAAATACAACACATACTGTAAAAAAATTGTAATTATAGTAATTTATTTTGCGCTATCCCACGACCTTCTTACATTTCACATCCTACCAGGTTGCCTGGTAGAGATTGCTGTTCAGCAATAAGGCCGCCTTTTGTACAAATGATGCCTTTGTAATTTTATTCTTTTTTTCTGCTTTGTCCATTCGTCTTTGTACAATGAAGTATAATAAATAAATAAATAAATAAAAAAAAGCTGTTAAACACACCTGCCACAATTGAATCTCCTCATCATCATCATCAGCGAGATACACCCACACATCCCCGCAGTAATGGACCACACAGTATAACAGCGGCAGTAGGCCGAGCCCCGATATACCATACATGTATCTATTAAGGTGCAGTATATTGTTGCGTTTGATAGCTGAAAGGCCGAGGAACGATAGTGGCAGGGATAGACACCAGATGTACTCCCACCAGAGCGGCTGGAATTCATTCATATATAGTTAAATAAAGAGTAAAGTATAAATAAATAAATATTTCAGGACAATTTTCACAGACGGCATGATCTGATCCCATACAAAGCTTTCGCTTGTGTTATGGTAACCAGATGGCTGATAAACATACATATATAATTTTAAATAAATACTTTGTATAGATAATTAACACCCAGACACAGAGCAAACATCTATGTTCATCACACAAATATTTGCCCAGGTGGGAATCGAACCCACAACCCCTGGCTTGGAAGGCAGGGCCACTACCAACCAAGCAACCGGTCAATCAAGTCAAGTCAGTATGTAGGTATATTAATAAATCAAGATATTAGAGTGTTTTATTATGTGGTATGTGTAAATATAAATTTGACATCATCTGCCTAGTCTTTTGACTGGTTGCAGGTTGCAGGTTTATGAATGTATATGATAAATTTTGAACCATAGAATACATTCATTGTTACAAACAATGTGAGACCTTACAAAATGGGATATAAGAAAATTAATACAATAAATATTATAAAAATGCAATAAGGAGTAAGAAATTTTTATAAAAGGGCAACTATTACATGTAAATGAGAATTGCTACCTAACTCAATAGTCATAAAAAGAAAGATAGGATTCTTCTGTATTTAATATTTTATTTGTAAATTGATCATTTATTTGTAGAAATCAGTAGCACCACATACAAGTTAATGGTTTATTCAGCTAAATACATATAAAATCACCTGTGGTATTTGCAACTCCTCTATTTCCAGTATAAAAATGTCCAGTTTGTCCAATATGTCAGCAGAGAGCTTGGCCAGCATCACCAGGAACAATACATGGTGGAAGAATACACAGTACTTCAGCCTAGACTTGTTTAATGCACTGAAATTATAAATATAATTGTTAAATACATATTTATTACTTTATTAAGTTAACTACCTAGTTTGTAATTAAAAATTAAGCACAAGGAAAATTTATGACTGTTTCAAGTCATTTTAGATTTTTTACATAGCTATATGTAGTTAAAATTAAAATATTTCAAAGTATTCAAAGTAATGTTTTGAAGTAAAATTATGTTGTTTAGCACTGAATAATTTAAAGTGTATTAAGTACGTTTCTGTTCAATTTATATAAGCTTTGCTCATCAAAAGAATAAATAAACGTAACATTCAAATAAAAGGCGCGAAATAGTACAACCTACTGCTTTCGTCTAAAAATAATTTGACGGAACTCGACGATATCATGTCGTGTGTCACAGGCTAACTAACCACAGACGGTAGCTGATCACATACATAAAAATAATCACAATACTAACCTTATTTGATACTGAGCCGCTATTTTTTCCCTGTGCTGAAAATCTGCACCATTTGTACCAGTTACCATAACACCACCCCTTGAAGCCATTTTTATAAATAAACTCGTGCCTTTGTTTACTATACAACCACTATACGAGTATCGACAATATCACTCAGTGCATTCATTCAGTTATCTTCGTTTTTTATTTAAAATTACAATCAATCCATTTTCACATCTGCCAAACTAAATCGAAGCGAGCTGGCAAATTGACATGCCAAAAATGCCAACGTCTCAAGGTTGGCGCGTTCGGATACTTGTACACAGTTATTCATATAACACATAGATTGAAATAATTTACTATATTATGATAAAAAAATAAACCAAGTCGATAATTATATTCTATTAAAATACTGTTAGCCTTCGTTTTTGTTTATTTAAGCTATACCAGTTAGAAATATTTATTTTCTAATATTATATATATGAAAATTGACTTAACAAAAAGCACTGGGCCCGATGGCATACCACCAGTCTTTATACGTTTATGTTCCTCATCTCTCGTTAAACCGTTAACTCTGTTATTTAACAAGTCTTTAATCGAAGGAACATTTCCGTCTTTATGGAAGCTAGCCAAAGTGACACCAATTTTCAAATCCGGTGATAAGAGAAATGTCGAAAATTATCGACCAATTAGTATTTTGAACTGCTTTGCTAAAGTATTTGAAAGCATTATATACGAACATATGTATAGTCATATCAAACATAGATTAAACGACAAACAACATGGGTTTGTAGCTGGTCGCTCAACAAATTCAAACTTACTCATTTATACTAATTATCTGACAGAATCATTTGATAGTAAATTACAGGTGGATTCGGTTTATACAGACTTTTCCAAAGCATTTGATACTGTAAATCACACTATCCTTCTTTCAAAACTCAATCATCTTGGCATACATGGTAGTCTGTATAGGTGGATGAGTTCATATTTAGCTAATAGATCACAATTGGTTGCATTGTATGGCTATGACTCTGTTCCATTCTTATCCCCTTCCGGTGTACCGCAGGGTTCCAATTTGGGGCCACTGCTATTCTTGATATGTATTAACGATCTTCTTGAATTAATCTCATGTAATACTCTTGCGTACGCGGATGACATCAAAATTTTCCACAGAATACAAGATTATAGTGACTGTCAGACCTTACAAAGGGATTTAGATGTCGTCAGTGAATGGTGCAATACCAATCGTATGACCCTCAATGTTAAAAAATGCCAAGTAATGTGTTTTACTAAAAGTAAAAGGCCGATCATTTTTAATTATAACATTAGTCATGTAACACTGGAACGAGTCAAGGTCGTTAGAGACTTAGGTGTGATGTTCGATTCTTCACTATCATTTAGACCGCACTACGATTACATTGTCAGTAAGGCCAATAAAAGTTTGAGCTTTGTTTTACGTACTGCCTCACCATTCAAAAATCCGAAGTCGTGGATAATATTATATTTAACCCTAGTAAGAAGTATATTGGAATATTGTTCATCGGTGTGGCTTCCAATATACAATAATCACATAAACCGCATTGAAGCTGTGCAGAGGCGTTTCTTACGTACATTATGTGGTAAATTAGGTTTACGGCGTAAAATTCCTGAATATGATCAGCGTTTGCGTAAATTCCACCTAATGAATTTAGAAAGCCGTAGGACCCTGACTGATTTGTGCAATCTGCATAAAATAGCCAATGGGTTATTAGAGAACGAGCTTTTGGCTAGCCTTAACTTTAGAGCTCCTACCCGCCCTTCACGCACCCCGCATCTATTCAGCATACCACCTACCAGAAACAATGTTTCGCATAACAATCCTGTACACAGAATGTGCCGCCTGTATAATAATTTAGATCCGGATTGTGACTTATTCTTGGGTAGTTTGAATGTTTTTAGAAGTAATGTTTATAAATTGCTGTAACTGTGTTTTTTTTTGTATTTTAAATATGTAGTAGCTTTTTTTTTTTTTTTTTTCTCTTGGCTAGTGTTTGTTCCTGGCTATAGCTTGGTATAGATATGGATTAGGAACAAAAACATGGTCATAATGTAAACGGTTTTTCTTTTTTGGTTCAAAGCTGTGTATGGTATTAATTGGGTTGTAGAATTTATATGTATTATTAGATAAGAGCTAGATATAAGGAATTGTTCTGCAATCTGTTACTGTACCAAAATAAAATAAAAAATAAAAATAAAAAAAATTAAAGTTTAACAGTGTGATCTGGCTTTATGGAAATAGTTACCTGCTTAGCTTCCGGTCAATGTCCACCGAGAGCAATTTTATTTTAATTTTATGTAATTTTTACACATTTACGAAACTTGTATGATAGTTTTTAAAATAAAGTGATACTAAATATTTATTTTATTTTGAGCATTCATCATTATTCCACAACAGTTATTATGAATTTAAGTGAAATAGGTACGACGTCAATAAATTCATATACAGGGTGTCCCAAAAAGTAGTGATGAACGGAAGCTGGGAGGTAGAGGACCTAGAGGGCTATCCGAATCACCCCCATGAATGTTATGCGATTTTTCGTATTTTCGGAGTTAAGACGTTTTTTTTTTCAATTTTTCACCTATCGCCGAGTACGATGATATTTTCACTCATGGTGACGTCAATTATTGCGCTAGATGCTTGATTTTTTTTTGTTTGCTAAGCTGAAAGATAGGCCAATTCAGTATGGTAACATTTACTATCGTTAGATCTTCGAATGGAATAAAAAAAAAGAATTAAATGCCAAGAAAGATAAAATTACCCAGTATGTTCACCACTTCAAGGGCCCGTAAAAAAATAAAATCACATAAAAAAAGTTTTCCGTTTCGCTTTTAAAAACTTGCTCTATCTATCAGCTACCCTGAAAATTTCATTTTATTATTCAGAAGGCTTCAATCGAAAAATTTAAATCTAAATGTGGTAAGTGCAAAAATTGAATTAACATGATGATCAATAAAAACAAATTAAAATCAATAACAATTAACAAGGTGTTTAATTATTACCAGAAATTTTTAAAATGACCCCGCTGTTGCTCAGTGCAAGTGCGACATCACCGTAAAAAGTTGTCTTTTAAATGTCTGAATGCCCTTTTATCATTTTTAATGGTTTCTTCTGCTACTATGAATTTTCGGGTTATTTCGTTCAAATTGTGGTATTCTCTCAAGTAGCCGAGGTCTTTTAGTATCCCCATTGAAAGAAATCAATGGGGTTTAGGTCGAGGGACCGTGGAGGCCAGGCTTTAAGGCAGGCGTCACCAGCGCATGCGCAGGCTGCAACGACCAATCCATCTTTCAGGGCATCTTTGCCTTTTAGCCTGGCCTCCACAGTCCCCGGACATAAACCCTATTGATTTTTTTCCGTGGGGATACTACAAAGACGAGAGACTGCCACAATTTGGACGAAATAACCCGGAAATTCATAGTAGCAAAAGAAACCATTAAAAATGATAAAAGGGCCTTCAGACATTTAAAAGACAACTTTTTACGATGATGTCGCACTTGCACTGAGCAACAGCGGGGTAGCTACCTTATAGATAGAGCAAGTTTTTTAAAGCCAAACGGAAAACTTTTTTTATGTGATTTTATTTTTTTACGGGCCCTTGAAGTGGTGATGTTCACCACTGGGTAAGTTTATCTTTCTTGGCATTTAATTTATTCCATTTGAAGATCTAACGATAGTAAAATATATTACCATACTGAATTGGCCTATCTTTCAGCTTAGCAAACCTGCCTGAAAATCTCCGTGTGAAAATCTCTGTGAAAATCTCTGTGTGAAAATGTCTGTGTGAAAATCTCTGTGAAAATCTCTGTGTGAAAATGTCTGTGTGAAAATCTCTGTGAAAATATCTGTGTGAAAATCTGTGTGAAAATCTCTGTGTGACAATCTCTGTGTGAAAATCTCTGTGTGAAAATCTCTGTGTGAAAATCTCTGTGTGAAAATCTCTGTGTGAAAATATCTGTGTGAAAATATCTGTGTGAAAATATCTGTGTGCAAATCTCTGTGTGAAAATCTCTGTGTGAAAATCTCTGTGTGAAAATC
>CAJQZN010042284.1:0-22131 GCA_907164685.1 Colias eurytheme | reverse complement strand
CAAGTCCCTTCGCGCTTAGTATACCAATAGTGGGACACCCTGTATAGATTAAACCATTAATATGAAGCAACTAGCAACATCATAAATCAATTCATTATATCTCTACTCCAGTTTACATTATGAATAAAACAACTCATAAAATTTATAGCATTTAATTCATATAAAAATACATTGTTAACATACATAATCGCACTGCCTTGCGGCGTAACTTATCAAATTGCTAACGGAAAATTTCTTAAGTACAATCCTGTGATACACACTTCAGTCGTGAACTAGCAACATTGCAAATATTCATACAATTATAGCTCGATCTTTTGATATGATTTCATTAGCGACGATTGTTAATCATTAGATCGTCCATTCATAATAAAAGTAAATAATTACCGAATTAAAATAAAATTATACTCATGCACATCGTAACAAAACCATATCGAAACGACCCATAAGAACCTTACAATAAAAAGGCCTACGCGAAATTCGTTAGTACCTATAAATTTTTGTGACTACAGTACATTAGTCTAATAGAGCCGGCAATATTTGCCATAGTTTGACACAAGCGAAAAATATAGATTAAAATAAAAATTAAATTCTTCGTGTACGTAAAGTATTATATAGTTTGAGTAAATAAACGCGAAGATTTACACAAGCGGAAAGGCAGGGGACCACCGTCCTAGCACGTGGCTGGCCGACTATATGTAAACCTATCTTCGTGACCACAACAATCATACTAACTTCACTACAAAATGCGTAAATTTGGCACATTTTGTCAACACACAGCTGTGAACACCCCAACAAATACTTGGGCGAATTATTAAACTCCGTCAACACAGCGTTTCATTCAATCAGTAACAAAGATATCGTCTACATATAACATAATGTAAGGCACAGTAGAGGTCCCGGGCGTTCCCGTTTTACCAGAGGCCGGAGGAGAAGCCTCCGGGGGGCACTCGCACTCTCTTGGGGGCTTCAGTCTTGGGTTGTTCTGGTGTTTTGGGGCTCTCCTTGGGCGCGGCTTGCACAGGCGCGGGTTTCGCTTGCTCGGGCTCGACTTGCGCGGGTGCGACTTGCGCGGGTTCGACTTGCGCAGGTGCGACTTGCGCGGGTGCGACTTGTGCGGGTTCGGGCTGCGGCGCCGGCTCGGGAGCTCCGTTTGAACCGTTCTGAGTTGGAGTCTCAGCTGCAGTTGGTATCTTCACTGGTTCGTCGCCATGCCCTGGAATTATTGCATTAATATATGAGTGACAGATTAAGTAACTTAGGTAAAATAACAGAAGTAACTTCGTATTTATATAGAATAGAAAAAAAAAATGGCTGAATTGGTCAAGCATCCGCCCCGGATTGGCTTGAAAAGATGCGGATTTTATAATCTTTATAAATTTATACAAAATGTTTCTATCAAATTTCATAGCCGACATCAACAGTAGGTTACGTAGATTTCTACAATATAGGGTTTTAAATTAATTAAACAACATATTATTAACTTTTAAAATTTTCCCTTACAATTAAAACAAATACTTTTATTTGTTACCCTATAGACTATTCCAAAGATAATTTAAATCATCGCTCACCAAACATAGCCCCGCTAGCGGCAGGCACCTGACGTCTGCCGCGGGGCGGCTCCGGCTCCCCGCCGAAGATGTCGGTGTGCCCGCCGCCCGGGGGCCGCAGCACACGGCTCGACAGCCGCGACCCGTCACCTAACCCTACGTTGAACGATGTCGACGTCATTGTGTAGCTGCAAGTGTTCGCTTTGTTAGATCGCGACATTAAGGCTGTGTGAGAAAAGGAAGAGAAGAGTAATGAATATGATTAGACAATATGAGCTGCATAAGAAGGAAAGAAAGAATACACAATATTATTAGATGCTAGATAAGAAAGAGCGTGTGTCGAGCATGTGTCAGAAGTGAAACTTCTTTGGCAAGATTCAAAGATACCAAAATCGTCGCCTTCATGACGTGATAATTTTGCCATGACTCCACCTTGAAATTTTACTCTCAACGTGCCTAAAGAAGTTTCACTTCAATAAACGTGACACATGATGAAGAAAGAGAAGATGTGCTGCATAAGTAGAAAAAAAAAGATAGTATAAAGCATGAATAGAGTGAAAATGATGATCCAAATTTTAGAAGAATAAACACTGTTGGATAGACAATGAAAGATATAATTTAATGGTTTTCATGAATTGTGACACGGCTTGTTATTTATGGGTTACGAGAACAAAAAGATAAGTTTAGAATTACATTGTTTTATATGTTAAAAGAATTAAAGAAAATCTAGAAAGAACATGGATATTGAAATACTGAAGATTATAACTGTTTTCTTAGAATATGAAACGTATTTAAAATGTGATTCCAAGTATGCATTATCTAAATACATATTACATATAATATAGGTACTGTACTCATTGCTTATAAAATTTGCAAGGTGCAGCAAAATAACCAAATGCTATACTTGAAACCAAATTATTTTCCCGTAATAGTATAACCGCAGACTACTGCAGAAGTCAATGACATTTTCAATGACACAAAATAATTACCTACAGCTATTTTTCCTGCATTACCCGCATGCAATGTGCAATATATTCTGAACAAATTATAATTAAATTTATAAACTAAAGCGTTTATAATTCTAAAAAAGTTCTTTTAGAAACACTTATGACGGTATAGTTTTCTAAATTGTGCAGTTCAAAAAGCCGTTTCTAAAGAGAGGAACTGAAAAATTAAAGATCTTTTATATAATAAACCTAGGTATAGAAAAACTATATTTTCAGTGACGTAACTTGGTCATGTATTTGATTTTACTCGTCTTAACCGATGATCCTCCGCAGTTTTACCCGCAGTGCTCCGCTCCATTGGTCTTAGCGAGATGATATATAGCCTCCTTCCTCGATAAATGGGCTTTCTAACACCGAAAGAATTTTTCAAATCGGACCAGTAGTTCCTGAGATTAGCGCGTTCAAACAAACAAACAAACAAACTCTTCAGCTGTATAATATTAGTATAGAACTATAGATTATTCACCTTAATATTTCTTTCCGATTTTAGACATTTACAGAAACCCTATAACAATCCCCTTATTTAGCGAATACGGACATTCAATATCCGTTCAGTAATCCAATTTGTACATTGGAGGGTAGTTTTGCTTTCAATCTTGTGGCAGATTTCCAAGAAAAACTTCCAAAGACACAAACATAATGCAGATGAATAAATTTTGCTAATAGAGACAAAGATTTATTGTTGTAGTTCACTTAACTATCATTACTTTTGTTTTCATTAAAGCAATTCCAGAACTAAATGTAAGTACATGAAATATCAACGATGTTAACAAATGGTTTAAATTGATACAGATACGCAAAAGGCAGAGCAGGGCCACTTGATATTATTTTCATCAAACCAGAAAACAATAGAACAAGTTTTTTTACTGATACCCTACTTTAACATTTTCTTGTTCTACGAATATGAATCTAATCAAAACCTCATTATACACAATGTGTATAATGACTAATGAGGTTTTGATTAGATTATAGAAAGTTATACACCCACGAGGCATTTTCCCCAATTCCCTAGAGACATGACCATCCACAATTACATAAAATATACACATAAATCATGTAGGTACTAAATAAAGCAGACAATGACACGAATAGAGCAATTAAAACTATAGAAAGTCCATTACCGGCGCGTGCGCACATCCTCCGAATAACAATATTACAATAGCGAATTCTAAGTATGCTTGCGTAGTTTGTGCCTTGTGATTCACGATTCATTATTATAGATGAATGGAAACATTGATTGCGATATCGTATGACAAGTCCTGTATAGGATTTTGCAATGAAATATATTTGCATTTGTTTAGTTCAGAGCATGATTGGGATAGTTGGAAACTGGGACCGTATTACTGACTGGCAAATTCATATGATACCATAATTAACCACGCTATTGCGATCATCATATGAATTTGCCAGTCAGTTCAATTCACGGCGTAATCTGTCTGGAAATAAAAGATCAAAACACGGCCCCTGCAGCCTGCTGTGTCTATTGAATAAATTGTTCTAGTAATTGAAAGTCTTATAAAAACGTATTTTTATTTAATGAATGTTGTTAAACACGGCCTAAGTAAGAGTAAGGGTAGCGAAGTAAAGAAAATATTTACTAATGAACGATCCGTCGCTTTTTTTTCTAATAAAACACGGTATAAATGGTACCGCACGTGAAAACTCCATAAAAAATTTAATCATATCAACGACAATTATGTTAAAACACCGTTACCCACATAATGGTGAATGCAAACGCAAATTAGACATTTCCGACACAATAAAATGCTAAAAATGCCGTTATTCATCGAGTAATGAGAACCGTGGACTACATTATTATGAGTCAATGTCTTCAAGTTATAAATAAACGGTTAGAAGAAAGATAAGAGTCATGAGATTAAATACTCAGTAAATCATTGTATGATGGACAATAACATAGCTTGCTCAGTAGATCACTTTTCATGTTATCACGCGAAGTGGTCCAATTAACAAATTTACTTTCTCTGTTTTTACTCCTTTAAGTTTTCTTGACGAAATAAACGGACTCACTTTTCCATTTAATTGTCGGCTGATAGTCATAAATCATAACAATTGTTTCTAAGACACCTTGTGTTGTAAGAAACAATAACAGTAAACTTCTTTTAAGACTTTATTTATCGAATTATTTATAAGTTTTACCTTGTTGCAGAAATTTATTAGAAGACTTTTTAAATCTTACAAAACGTTGGCATATAATGACGAATACAATTATTCTTAATCCTTCGTTATTTGTACTCAAAGTGTACTCACGTAAAATAAATACAAGGATTTACTAAAAGGCAAGTCTCAAGGAATTATGTACAGAATTACCTTTGCTAAGGGTTACTATGGCGAACCGGTCTCAAAGGTGTCTTGTAACAAAATACTAACTTGTTTTGAGTAGATTACCAGTGTTATTCAGGCCTATACATAATATAGGCAATTCTATATTATTGGGAATATGTATACGTGTATTGTAAAGATATATCAGTATTCAGTATTCTCCAGAATTCTAGTTGGTTAATTTTTTAGGAATCCTTTCAGAAATACCGCATTGTACAGTATCTTTATGAATTTACTAGCGGTCAGCCCCGGCTTCGCCCGTGGTATGTTCTTTCTCAGGGTCTAAAGATTGTCTGTGCCAAATTTCATCAAAAATCGGTTGAGAGGTTTAAGCGGGAAAGCGTAACAGACAGACAGAGTTACTTTCGCATTTATAATATTAGTAGGGATGTTGAACCAGGGTGGTCCATAGTATTTCGATCTCCTATATTTTAACAAACACGTATTCCCTGAGTATAATATTTAAGTTACGTTTTTCATACCATAATGACGATATAATTATTTAGGTATTATAGGGATACGTGCAAGGAATACTCTAATGAGATGATGACCTACTGCATATCACCTACAGTATACATATCATACATTCTGAAGTGAAACTTCTTTAGAGAGTAAAATTTCAATGTCGCGTCATGGCAATACCGTCACGTCTTGACGTAAGGCGACGATTTTGGTATCTTTGAATTCATCCATCATCCATCATCATCCATCTTACCAAAGAAGTTTCACTTCTGATACGTGTACTCGGCACGCACGTTCTTTTTTATATAACATCAACAAACATAAGAACAAAATCGTGATGCACAAACTTTCGCATACCATATTATTGGTAAGGACGAGTGGGCGTTAGTTTTACAGTTTACTCAACTAAAATATTTATTACACAACACAAATTTGTAAACTGACACCGTTTTGTCAATCTACCCGTATAAATATCGTTACCAGTTTTGTATTTCCGAGTAAAATCAACGTACAGATAAAAAATCAGTACTGATGTGTGTAGGGAAGAGTGTGACCGTGTTATAGGGAAGGTTTCGTATTACGAAAACGATATGCATAAGCAGGAATAATTCCAAAAAAGGGGTGTTCAGTAAAATATATTCTATTCTTTAGATATATTCTTATAACAATGTTTTACATTGAAAATCACAACTTCATTCAGATAACGATCACGATGAAATTTTTTAAGAATCATGGAGCTTAAGGCTGCAGTCTAGCAAAATTGCGTTTTCAACAAGTTATTTGACAATTTTTTCCCGGCTAATGAAATGATAAACTGAATTTTTTTTTCTTGTTTATCAATTAGTGTTATATACGCAATGCGCGTGAATTTTTTCACATTTATAAAGTTACTTTATGTTACCTTAATCAGGCCTTCAAGATAAGTCTCTTTCCCCCAAAGACATTTCGAGCTAAGTTTGTGCACTCACTACGTTGCAACCGATTACAATTTACACAATCTGATCAGCGCATTATTATCCTTATATAGTCGTTATTAAAAACTGCTGAATACAATTGCCGAAAAACTTATGATTTTCTTAATTAGAACGTTATAAATTCATTAAATTTCCCATTTTTTGGCTTACAAAATCTATTGATAAATACTGCTAAAAGTTATTTTTTCCATTAATTTATTCGAGTTGGTTGAAGACCAATGAGTATTAATCCTTTAAATTTTTTTTTTTTTTAATTTTGATAATTCTTTAAATATTAAAAAAATAATTAGTAAAAATCCTAGCGAATTTCTTTAGTCGCGCTCCTTGGGCCGGAGCGTTCTGACGTGTGCTCTACGCTCGATTTTTCCTTCATACCGAAGTGAAAGTTGCTCTACTTCATTAAATTAAATATTTTTGTTAATTGATTATTTTTATCTTAGTTTTGTGCAAATATTCGTATTTTTAAAAATTTGATTTCGATATGGAAAATAAACGAAAAAAATACGCGTGTAACTACTAGAAAAAAAAATTATCTTCGAACATAAAGTTAATGAAACCAAATAGATTGCAAAGGTGATTGGCAACAATTTCTTTATTTTACGGGGTGTCAGTAAAGGGATGTATATTTCTTTAAAACTAAAGTAAGCTCATAAATTTTCTTATAATATAATTTTTTTGAAGTTCCAAAAATGTTTATTTTTCGTTTGAGAAATACGAAATATAATATAAACTTGTATTGAGAACTTGAACTTCCCAAGTTCATCCGGGGAAATCCCCATACGGGGAAAATGATTTGTTTACTCCAAAATTTTTTAATTTTATCTTCTAGTCATTTTCAACGTTAATAAAGTTACAAAATTAATAATCAAACAACATGCCGCTAATGTTCTTTGATTATTAATTTTGTAACTTAAATACAGGATGTTGGTTTTATATTCTGATCTTACAGACGCGCTGACAAATTTAGTCCGCCATTTCTAGTTTAGTCTACCAACTCTAAGTACCAATATTGAAACGAATGGATTATCATCACATCATCAAAACTCAGATGTAATGGAAGATCACAATAACATAGAAAATTCAGTGGGTGTTGAGAACTAAACAAACAGAAGTAACAGAGACGCGAAGAATAAAAAAAGAGGACGAAAACGATAATTCGTTGATGCTTTCCCTTTTCGACGTATTGTTAGGGTACATCACCAATCTGCAAAAAACAAAACTGATGATTCCCAATTGCTGATTAAAAATGAAAAACACAACAGTGGTGAAAATTTGCTGATCACAATGAAACATCCTTCAGTGGTAGCAGATTTACTCATTTCAAATGTATCGGTGAACAGCGTAAAGGAGAGGAGGACAGGAAAACATTATGAATGTGGATGGTGGATTGTATACAGGGTGTAATCGATAAGTATGTGCAGCCTGCAGGCAATTATGACGTTATTATTGCAGGTATCAAAAAACTTAAAACTGATATCGAAATTACTTTACCTAATGAACAAAATGACAATAATAACTTTTTAAAAGTATAACGAGAAATATCTAAAAAATTTACTTTATACACTCCCATATCAAAAAGGGAAAATGGGACTAGTAGAAGTTAAATGTCTAATTCCGGCAAAAGACATGAATGCGGAAGATGCGGTTAAAAAAAAATTAATATTTGAAATACAATGCAAAAAATAAAACTTTTGTCATAGATAAGAATCATGACTATTTTTTCTAAATTCAGGGACAACTAAACGTTGCAGAAGCAGAAGTCTGCTTATTTGCTGTTTGGACTGGAGTGAATAATTCGTTAAAAATAGAATATATAAAAAAGTATGTAACGTTTAGGCAAAATAATATGATGGACCATTATCAAGATTTTACATAAATTGCCTGCTGTCAGAATTGATTGATACGAGACTTCAGCATTCGATGCCCATCAAGGACCCATCCTATATCATTCAAGCGATTGAAAAAAAAGAGATAAATCCAGTGCAACCGATAAAGCATCAGAATGCTAGCAAAAGATTTATTAGGTTTATCAATATAAATCTATATATTACACATAATATAATAAATCTGTAGAAGACGCGAAGACTGACATCCGCGCGGACGGAGTCGCGGGCGGAAGCTAGTCAGAAATAAATATCTTTTGTTTTCATTTAACACAAACATTACATTTTTTTTTATTATATACAAAATTTGTTTATCCGTTTTATTAGTTAAACTGAACAACTTTCACTAAGAAACTTAGGTCGAAAAAAATGTATTGAGTTCTGCATTTTGTATGGAAAGCTTATTTTTTTTTATATTTCGTCCAAATTTCTTTGTAAAAGTTGATCAGTTATATAAAAATGAAGTTGAAGATATCAATAGAAAGTATTCGCAAATTTTGTGTACTGATAAAAAAAAAATCACCCGGTGTAATTTTCACGAAAATTGTTTCAAATTGTCATTTTTGGTACTTATTACGAATATTAAATTATGCATACGAATGATTTAATTTTTAAAAATTAAGTGGAGCAACTTTCCCTTAGTGCATTTGTATTATTTAGAGCGAGCGCCCACGAGCAACTTTGTCTCCGCAACAATTTTGTCTCCGCAACTATTTTGTCTCTCCAGCCATGGGCTAGTATGAAAGTGCGCGTACGTAGCGACGCAACTCCCGGGAGACTTTTTTGTCCGCGGGTTCGGAGACAAGCCCGCGACGCAACTGTCGCCCTATCTATTGGTTTCAATGCAAGTGCGCGCACGGCGACAAAAATGTTGCCAGGCGACGGCCGCCGGCCAGTTGCCGCGTAACCGGCGTAGCGATAATACCTATTTATGTCAACGTATTTATTCTCGTACACAGTAGTTTTAACCGACTTAAAAAAAAAGGAGGAGGTTATCAATTCGGCCGGTATATTTTTTTATGTATGGACACCGATTACTCCGAGGTTTCTGAACCGGTTTACGTGATTCTTTTTTTTTGATGCGGAATGGTGTGGAATTGGTCCCATAAATTTTATTCGGATAAGCCCAGTAGTTTTTATTTTATGAGCATTTTCGTCTGGTCTCGATGACTTAATTGAAATGTAGCAAGTAACTTTGATTCATTTCCAGGTAACCGATTGAGCTGAAATTTTGTATACGTATGTAAATTGGATAGCGATGAAACATTATTATGAGATAGAGCTGATTTGATGATGGAATCGGAAGGTGGCCATAGGAACTTAGTAATATATTGACTCAACTTTATCGAGTTTGAGCTCGTTTGATTCGTGTTGAAAAATACACTAAAAAGTATTAAATAAAAACTACTTTACTTTTTGCAATTACGATTACATATCTATACTAATATTATAAAGAGGAAAGGTTTGTAGGTACATATGTATGGTTTTCAGTTTTCACGCATAAACTACTGAACCGATTACAATGAAATTTAGCACACATATAGAGGGTAACTTGGATTAACACATAGGATAGGTTTTATCCCGGAAATCCAACGAGATTGGGAACTATGCGGGACAAGAGCACAGACCACAACCGTTTCTTCGAAATCCATGTTGATAAATGCAGAAAATTTTAAAGAAAAAGTTGCGTCGCTGTCGCTTTCGTGTGCGCATCGTTCAAAACTTTGCGAGGAGACAGCGACAGAGACAAAATAGTTGCCGGGCAACTAAGTTTCTCGTGGGCGCTCGCTCTAACATATAGGATGACAGGATGCATTTGTTTGCACTACTAGACCAAGCCCTTAAGGTAACCGTAACGGATAACTTAACAGACTTTCGAATTTAATCATTAGAAAGGATAATGTTAAACAAACAGTTATCTTAGTTCGACAAATTGGACCGGAACGGTTTACAAATCAATTTATGCAATTTTATCAGTACTATTACTGCAATTTTAACTGTATAATTGTCACATACGATCTCACGGTATTGCAAGCATTGTTGAGATACGTTTGATTTTAAGAAATCAAATCGTGTGAAATTTATAGACATAATATTGAGAATTGTTATTGCTACCTATTATTATATTTACGAAGGCTAAGTATATCTTTAGATTGTAAATCGCCTAAACAACATGAAACCTAATTTTAAATTCTCGTCTAGTAAATCCTACAAATCTTCGATTTGATTAGAATATTGGCTGCAATTATTAATTCTATATCCTATGGTGGACTTAGTTTTATATGTAACTAACTGTTCCCCGCGGTTTCACCCCCGTGGCTCGACGTGGTTTTTTTTATTTTTTACAGACAAATGGATCTGCGAAATCCGAATTATATGCTTAATAAAATAAATTTAACCAGACTTCGTTTACGTAACATAATATTGATTTCAGTGTACTTACTCTAATATTAGTAAATATTTTCCTACAAACATTCTAACGACCAAAGCTAAACTGGATTAATCCGCTTTTATGACATAACAATATACTTATTTGCCTTACGAATGATGTCATCGCACAAGCTAGTTAAGGTCACGAATTAGGGAATACATTCCCAAATCGATCCCGACAACATGACTCATAATTCATTTAAATATTTTTAAGATATCTCTATAAATTAAAAATAATTGTTCGTTGAAATCCCTGGAAAAGATGTTTTTGATGGAATATCGATAGAACAGATGGTAAGGCCAGTGAGTTAAAAATAATAACATGTGCTTTGCATTCAAAATGCTTAACGTTTTAAAAGTTTTGTGCACAATGAATCAATGCTCTTGTTTGGATTTGATCGATATTTTCCTTTATTTCAGTCCTACTAATATAATATAATATTATAAACGCGAAAGTTTGTAAAGTAGGTATGTTTGTTTGTAACTCTTTCCCGACATACTATACTGCAACTGGTCGAATTTGCAACTACACTTGTATATGTTAGGTACGTCAGAATAACTTCATTTTGCGGGTTCGTCCACGCCTGAAACCGAGCGGCAGTCGGCACAGCTAGTGCAATATAGTTTTAATTTTATTATATTAAATAATGATTTAGCCGGCTGAACCTAATTAAAGATTTATTTATTACTAATAAATAATGCGTACACGGAAGAATTATCGCGGATGACAAGTCTAGACCGAGCCTAAACAGTAAACGAGTGACGCAAGGGTATCACGTTACCATATGGGGAAATGAGGATTTGTAACGAATATTTATAAGAAAGTGAAAACACCGACATGTATAGAAAATTAAACTAGTAATATTATAAACCTGAAGAGATTGGTAGAACGCTATAATATCAAGAAGTTCTGGGCTTAGCACCAGAGCACCATAAATGTTGAGACAAATTGTGTTTTATGACTAAGTACAATTGTTGAAAAATGAATCATTTTAACAGAACAATTTTTAAGCAATACGAAAGTTACTCTGTCTACATCTTTGTTATCAGGGATGGATACTTCATTCAAGTTGGATAAACGACAAGAAAAGTTTAGTTGAAATATGAAGAGCCACAACGGCGGAGAAAATGTAGTAGCATAAAAAAGTTGATTCCCCGATTACACATGGAAACTAGACTTCAAATGAAGACCTACAATATACACTACATGTACATACAATTAGTACTCCTTAATATTAAGCCGAATAAGTAAACCACGCGTGGGATTGAATACAAAATATAGCGGCTTAATAAGTACTACGGTTGAAACATCAAGGTTAATTATATGTCTAGCTTAGCTTACTTGTCTGGAAAAATTATATAGTAAGTTATTCTTTCAGGCTCTATTTAAATGATAGTATGCTTTAATCTTTAAAACTACGCAGCGGATTTTGATGAGGTTTTCTTTAATAGATAGAGTGGTTTTTAAAGGTTTTTATCTTTTAGTGTATAAGTTTTCCACAAAGCTAGTACATACTATAAATTTGTTTAAATGGCATTTTCAATTCAACATATTTTTTTAACATGCTAAGTTTGGGCATGTATTTCTACAAAGGGAAGTGTTATCTGGCATCGTTGTAATGTTAATTGACCTAGTCAGATCTAGTATGGATGCCAGTCGAGTGGTGCTTACGAGTAGAAAATAATTACGAACCTTGAGAGTACATTGCACTTCCTATATAATATCTTTATTTTATCTACTTATGTTTCAAGTAGCCATTTGTAGTCGGATAATGATTGTACAGGCCATAAATAGAACATTTATAAACAATGACTCTATCTTATAATTTTTATAGACGCCCCGTTCTTTACAAAATTAATTAAAATCTAATAAAATATATAGTCAATTGTCTGGGAAGATTAATCGAATTACTATTGGCAAAACAACCGATTCCGCCCAGCGCAGCCGTTACATTGTTAATTACTATTGGATAAAGAATGTTCAAATTAGATTCATTTGATTCTATAGATAACTTCCGACAAATTCATCTCTATTCTCTTCCTAATAATAGGTACGTGTAGGTACGGCCAAATACCTCAAAACAACATAGAAAAAGATAGATCATGTGAATCGCAGCCTTTTCATTAATGTGATCTCTCCCAACCAACTGCACGAGCGATTACTGCCGACTTATTAGGGATAAAAACAAAACGGATTTACAAGTGAACGTAAATTAATAACGGGACATGCGAAAGTGTTTTGTTTTCCTTCAAGTCGAGACTGAGACGGTATCTCGCTATATTTTGGCACTTTATGGCTATTGACCTCGATGTTAGGTGGAGATAAGCCTACTCGAATACGCATATAACTTGGTATTAAATAATATAATGAACCACAGTGCTTATGTTAGCAAGATTGTAGATACAAGAAAATAGGTTGTTTTACTTCAAAGACTAAAATAATAGTTTGTCTCTAGTCTCTATTCCTCCAAAAAATCTACATTAGCATCCTCATCATATGAAATATAATATGTTATATCACTACATAGTATAAAACAAAGTCGCTTTCTCTTATGCTTAAACCTTTAAAACTACGCTACGGATTTTGATGCGGTTCTCTTAATACATAGAGTGATTCAAGAGGAAGGTTTTAGTATATAATATTTTATTAGGTTATAGACAAAGCGGGCGAAGCCGCGGGTGGAAAGCTAGTGTACTATATTCGTCACACGACGCGACTCAAATAGCTAAAAAGTCATTGGGTATTTTTAGGCATGGTTATTTGGATACCTATGTGAGGTGAAGCTTCCTTCGGAACATTATTTTACAATCTCGCCGCAAATTTTTATGACAATGCCTTTATCTTCTATGATACGACTCTAACAACTTTCCCGTGATGTATAGATATGAATCACAGACAGACATGGCTGTGTAAACCAAAATCAATGCATAATTTACGTGTATTGATTTATCAGAAACAACCCTTCGGCTATCCAGAAAAAAAACCCGATGACACGATCGCTAATTACAGGAAAAACCCCTGGAGCATACATGCTAATCATCCCCTATTATTCATTAGTCATATGAAACCATACATGGACCCTATTTTGACAGGGCCGGATTAGGGCAAAGCTATAAACTATAAAGTGCTACATTTGGTCCTCTCGCCTATTTTGGAAAACAAAACGTTACGCAATGTTTTCGGTAATAAATTTTAACGAAATACGTGAACATACATAGAAATATGTAGAACAGGCTCATTAGCCCACCAGAAAAGGTTTGTTCTCAACAATTTAATTAACCCGTTTAAGTACGTATTATATGGCATATACCTATGTATGTAAATAACAGTCACAGTAATCATATTAGTCTTATCTAGATAGAAACATTAAAATAACTACGTACGAGAAGACCACCATAATCCATTTAGTTTGACAAGAGATAGGTGTCTTTGGGGCCCCAAAGCCTTCAGGATAATGGGGTGCCTACAGGACCGTATTGTGTTTACGAATAATCCGGGACTGTAAGTAAATATCAAATAATGCAATACATATCAGCTTACTGGTTTTGCAAACCGCAGCCTAGGAAACACATTGAATCGATCTGCAATCACACCATAAATGGTGAAGGATTACCGTTTTTGGCTTAACATATATATTGTCTATTGTCTCAATGGTAATTTATGTGATTATTGCTTCTATGAACATTGCAAAATGTCGATACGCCTCCGAGTATTGCAATAGACTTGTTTGAATTCAAACTGTTGCATTTTGATAAAAACTATAGGAATTTATAGATAGCAGTGTTAGGTTGCTGCCTGTCGTCAGATAATGTTAATATATAAAAAATTTGGAAAATCCAAAAGTGCACGCCTCATAATTTTTTTTTAATAAATATTTATTAATTATTATTTTTGTTTATTTAATAACAATTAAACCACATCGAATCAGACCCTGAAAAATGAAAGGGTTCTATTCCTGAGCATACTCAAGCGTAAGAGAAAAAAAAAGACTCGATTAGTAAAGTATTTCGGTCGCTATCGTGTTAACAAGAAAAAGGATCCGCACATACAGACACACGGACGTCCAAGACAGAACTTTTTTAAACTGTTTTTTAAATAGTTTAAATAACAAAAATGACATCAAAAATATCATGAACGTTAAAAATAGTGTTTTTTCTTAATATGTGTGTGTATGTATTATCTTACAAGTGCAATGTATGATACATAAAGACATTTTAAGTTTGAAAAATCAGATGTTTTGCGCGAAGTGACAGTAGTACCCACCTCAACGCTTCGCTTATGAGGCGTTCAATAGTTTCAAATATTAACCGGTCGCTCCTAACACTTTATCCTTTGATTATTCTGTCTATTAGTCTGTTTTCTTGAGTACCGGGTAATCATAGTAATTTAATTCATATTTAATACTGGATACTGTAATGTATAAAGTATAAACAAAATACAATATTGCATTAATAAATTTAAAAAAGCCCTACGAGCTGATTTTGGCCATAACTATACCAAAATGTAAACAAACAAAAGTTTGCATTACGTCAAGATGTTTAAAAACTGTATACAAAAAGCTTCTTATAAGCATCGCTATAAATCTTTTAACATTGTTAGAACTAATAATAACCTAAACATCAAGGCAAAGGGTTTGAGAAGTGTGTTTTAATTATAGTTAAGTGAAGGAGAAATAGATCAAGTGTAACATTAACTTAAGAGCCAACAAAACGAGTGAGATGTTATTATAATATACTAGCGGTCCGCCCCGGCTTCGCTCGTGGTACATGTTTACGTTTTCTCTACATAAGAACCATCCTCGTACTTCCAGGAATATAATAAAAAAAAGAATTATCGAAATCGGTTCAGCCGTTCTCCAGTTATGCGCTTACCAACACATTTTGCGATTCATTTTTATATATAAGATGATGTTACATATTTGTAAAATTGTAAAACTGACATGATTTAAAAGAGCAACTATAGAGTTTCTTGCCGGTTCTTCTCCGTAGATACTGCTTTCCGAATCGGTGGTAAATTTTAAAATATGTAATGACGTTTCAAAAGTGCTTCTATAAGAAGTCTAATTGAATAAATAAATGTTTGAGTTTGAGTTTGTTTGAGTTTGAGAGAATTAAAAATTAGGTTTTCTCATTATCTATTGCTGTTGCGCTATGTCTCAAGCCTCCCCAGTAGAGTAGAGCACAACAGGGATATCTGCAGCTCGGGCCGAAAATACAGGAAGGAAAATTACACAAATTCGTAGTCCCATGTTTCCTCCTCCAATACTGGACTGATTTAATTACTTTTTTCATAATTTAGTAGAGAAAAGCATAGGCTATGTTCCTATGTTTTGCTCTTTTTATATAATGTTCTAAAGTTAGTTTTATGGAAGACGGAACATATCAGAAAATCTGTCCTATTTCTTATGTATTGAAAGATTTTCTCAATGTTCTTTTCTCGCACTGATCTACAAACCACAGCTTTGGAATCTGTTCCCGTTAATTAAATAAGGTTAAAATTACATTACTTATTAACGTTTTCACAAATAGTTATAATAATAGATAAACTAATAAAATTAATGTAAACGACATAATCTATATCTAATGACTAAATTATGAATCATATTGCAATTTACTATAAAGCTAAGATTAAAATTTCTATAGAATTAAAGAAATTAATTTTCCATGTAGGGCAATAAAATTAAACAAATAGTGATAAGATATGCTCAATCGATGAAATCACCGAAATTTTCACACAAATCCTGTCATAACATTATCATGACAACAATATGAAATTAATGTGTAAGGAAATCACAAGAAACGGATAAGATAATTAGTAACGTAAATAATTTTGGCAACCTTATCAAAAGTGCATTGAAAATGGTAAATAAATACAGATTTTAGTAATATCGTTTAAATTATTCATGCGTTAATAACTAACGGAAGGACAAAGAGTTTTAACAAAGAACGGGGAAAGCCAAAGTTAGCGTAACTATTTGACAGCGACCAGTCATCGCAGCGGTAATTCATATCTAACGGTGAACATGAGCAAGAAAACTTTGATATAATGCAATTTATCTTTGCAAATATGCTAAAACGCCCATACTAACGCTAGAGTAGCGGAGCTCATTGACCTCAAGTCTTGAAAAATAACGGCCCTATCAGATGTTTTCCGGCCGGCAAATTCGCGATATACCACATTATCAATTATCGTATCCGTTAAATCTTATTCAGTAAACACTTAATATATATGTTTTAACAGTTGGTAGACACACTTTTTAAAGTAACAACGTATTTTAACACAAGAAAAAACATTACTCACCTGCAAACGATCACCTTCTTTTCAATAGAATGAAATTAAATTGATGCTGAAAAGGGACGGCTGACGGACATTGACATTTGACTTAAGAGTGTTACAAGTATTATGAATTTAAACTGCAATGGGCCATCATATTCTAATGCATAATAATAATGCTTTAAATATATAAGTATATAAAAATAGTTTAAATAGCGACTTGAAATACCCTTAATCAAAGAATTATAAAACCAAATAATTCTAATACAGCCCGATTAATGATTTTATTCATTTAACTATTTTATGAGACATTTTTCAGATAATAATCAACATTTTTGAATGACCGCAACTCAAACGTGAAATCTTGCTCACATTAAGAATATTATAATTTATAATATTGCGCAGGAAGCAGTTGTGCACAAGCACTTTTTTAATTTTATTATTTAATTTAATATTTTAAATTCAGGTTGATTTATTTTATCTGTATTAAAGTTATTTTATTAGACGAATTGATAAATAATTATGAGTATGTTATTACTAAACTTATTTTCTAGATTACCTAAATAATGGTAAATTATTATTCTACTGGCAACGCATGTGAAATATCTGCAAAAAACCAGTTAAATGAAGATTTATACGATCATAAATAAATTACGCAGTATTTTTCATATTATATCTATATTAAACTAAAACAATTAAATAATAGTTTGCCGTTATCTAAGCCTATATTTTTATATTTTGTGTTTTTATAAGTTGTCTAAAAGACGATGTTACCGATACCGATTTTTTAATTTCTGAACGAAAACTAGTGAAGTACTTTATATCGATTAAATTCTCTTTTTTTCCACAGAGCAAGTAGGTATGTTCATGAGAACATTGATTAAAAAATTGCCTAGGCTACAGGTATATGCAAACTGCAAACTAAAACAACAGTCAATAAATTATCAATAGATTAAATATTTATATTTTTTAATTTAATTGAAAATCTATGAATGAAGATGAAAAGTAATGTTTCTTTGAAATTATTGATCTAATGTAAAATGTATTAGAAAAATTAGCGCTAGGGTTTTTATTAAATAAAAGATAAAAGATTTGATTTCAATACAACTTACGTAATTATACAACTTAAAAATATAATCGATTTCTGTATCTTTTTTAAATCGATACTATTTCGAATTGACACTATTTTTAGCACATTCCTACAGGTATATTTTTCGTTGTTTGGTGATAACGAAACTTCAAGTTAGAATTAAACGAGAATTAAAGTAAAACTATATAAAAATGGAAGTTGCAGAGGAAGTAAGTAAGGAGAATACAGAAAAACCGATACAAGAGAATGATACAAAAGTAAGTTTATGGGAAATAATACTTCGTATTATAAATAGAATAAAAACCTATCAAATGTCGGTTTCCAATTTCATATAAATTTTGGCTATTTTTTATGAAGGAATTGAAATAATATATGTTTTTAAGAAAAAACATGTTGGCATAGGAGGTTAACGGTTTAATTTAACAATATATCATTCTTTTTTTCTATAAAACTAACCTCTATCCAAAAATTACTGGAATTGGCACAATGCCAAAACAGTGTTTACGTTATTTTTATTCCATGGCACATTTACTCATGGTAGTCATATACGGGAAAAAATTATGAAAATACCCCATCACAGTCTTTGCAAGATTTTTTAATTCAAATAATATGGAAAGGATATAATTGTTGAAGCTTTCTGTTTTCTTTTTATGACTTATCTTGTAATCATTGAAGGTTAATCTTTTACACTACGTTTTAAATATTTTTCAATACAAAATAAATGATAATTGGCCAATTTTCAAATCCATTACAGGAAAAGCCTCCACCACCACAAGAAGTACCGAAAAAGAACAAAAAAGAGGACCGCCTCAGTCGTGACGATAAGAATGTTGAACAGTTTATGAAATCACTCAATTCTATATCATCCCCTGATGAAAAACTAGCACAAGTGTGTAAAAAATATGTTCAAACTGCAGATGAGAATAAAAAACTACAGTTTTATATCAAACAGTCAGATAAACGGTATTCTTTGTTGTTAAAAGAGAAAGAACAGTTGCAACATGAATATAATAAGACAATTTTGGTTAAATCGAAGCTGGAGAATCTGTGCCGAGAGTTACAGAAACATAATAAAGCTATTAAGGTATGTTCTGTGTCATTTTTTAAGTAAAATACATTTTTATTTTGTCACATACATTTATGATTTTAATAGTAAGGGCGCGTTCCCACTATGTCGTAACGACTAATTTATCGTTCGACGACTGTCGTCTCTACTTGTTCCCATTATAACGATTGTTTGTCGTCAACATTTTTTATCGTTTAGCGACTGTCGTATCTAGCTGTTCCCATTGGATCGCGACGACATTTTATCGTTTCCTGGCAGTCGCTTTGTCGTTTACACATCATCAGCAAGCTACAAATCTAGTCGCCTCTGCGTTCGCTTGGTGATTACTAGTGCGTTTACTCTCCTGAGTTCAATGGACGTCATAGAGTTGCCGTCCACGATTTTTTATCGTTTTACGACTGTCGTGCTTGCCGTTCCCACTGTCACGACAAAGTGTCGTCACTGCAAAAACTGTCGTAGACGACAGTAAATTGTGTCGTTCTAAATGTGAACACCTCCATTTAAACATATAAGCCACGACACTTAAAACTACACGATTATCTGTCGTCACGACACGGTGGGAACGCGTCCTAATAGAATGCAAATACAATTAAACAGTGTTAAAATTATGCTAGCTCTTCTCTGTAGAAGCTTCTTTTCTAAATGTTGGGAAATTTCTTTGTAATTTGATGATTAAAAGGAGCTTTTAAATGAAGTCTTTTTTAATAAAATATATGTTATAACAGTTTCTTTTTTATGTAAAAAACCAGGCAGACCTAACCGCAGGTGTCTTTTGGCAAACAGGCACATTTATACTATTTTAATTATATTTATATAATATAGCAAGTAATTGTAATAACAAGTTTATGTGTGTGGCCCTGCATATGATGTTTAACCCATTGACCACCGAGCGGCCCGATCGGGCCGAGACACAATAGATTTTCTATTGTGTCTGTGATCCGAGGACTGACGGATTAAAAGATAGAAAAATACCACTGGTTTTAGATTTCGAATCATCTGTTTTGTGGTATACACATTTAGTTAAAAAAGAAAAACAACATCTATGCAGTTGAAGCTATATGAGTGAGCATTGCAATGTGCTATTCCTATAACAAATTACGACTAAAATCTTTATCTTGTATTCACTAATACACATAACTCAATACCGCATTCTAGGAAGAATCACTTCTCAAAATACGCGAGGAGGAGGAACGTCGCAAAGAAACACAGGCAAAGTTTCAAAATACATTAACTGAGATCACCGCGCTATTGCAACAGAATAATGAGAAAAATGCTAAACTTAGAGATGATAATATCAGCATGACAGAGAAGTTTAAGAGTGTCGTGCAGCAGTATCAGTTGAGGGAGCAACAGGTTGGTTTCTGAATTATGTATACTCGTTAAACCATAAAGTGAAACATCCTTAGACGCGTTGAGAGTATAATTTCAAGGTCGCGTCGTGGCAATACCGTCACGTCATGGAGTAAGGCGACAATTTTGGTATTTGAATCTTGCCAATGAAGTTTTACTTCTGACACGTGTGCTCGGGACACACACTTTTTTTATGTTGTTCGTAGCTATTGCAATGAAGGGTAAATGAAGATAGTTGATAATAATGGATTTGTGCAATTGTTATATGTTTTCAATAGGATTCAATTAAAATTTGTTGACATTAAAATTTAGCTATTCCATGTTTCTCACACGGTATCATGTTTGCAATGGTATAATATTACAAGCTTAAATATGACAATCAAATATAACTCTTAAATGTTCTATTTTTCTTAAACAGGTTATAATCAAACGCACAATTAAAATATTTTATTCGCACACCAATTATTTCTAGCAAAATATTATTAAACCTTACAATATCAAACCGATTACAGGTAGACAAAATGGCGAAACAAATGGCGCTAGAATCTCAACTATCAGATGCAAAGCTCCAAAAGGCAGCTCTCGAGCATCAAGCGGAGAAAGAACGGCTTCTCGCTGAGGCTGAACAGATGAAGATGACCCTAGCGCAGTACAGGTCCAAGATCATGGAGTTACAAGGCACGGAGACAGCGCTGAAGGGCCAGCTGGCTGTATACACGGATAAATATGACGAGTTCCAGAATGCACTGGTTAAGAGTAACCAGGTGTTTGGCGGTTTCAAGGAACAGATGGAGAAGGTAATCTATACTAATATTATAAAGCTGAAGAGTTTGTTTGTTTGAATGCGCTAATCTCGGGAACTACTGGTCCGATTTGAAAAATTCTTTCGGTGTTAGATAGCCCATTTATCGAGGAAGGCTATAGGCTATATATAATCACGCTAAGACCAACAAGAGCGGAGCAATGCGGGTGAAACCGTGGGGAACAGCTAGTTAAATAATAATATCTCATTTATTTCCCAGAAAAAAATTTAACAAAACATGATATTAACTTAATTACAATTTAAGTTTGTACTCTAAAGAGAAAAGATCTTTTTGTATGTGCGTAATGGATTATTTTAGTTTTTTTTTCAATCCGATTGAAAAAGTGAGATACAAGAACATGCCATAAATTGCACTATCTATAAATAACGCTAAATCGATGAGTGGGTTTTGATTATTGAAGTGAAACTTCTTGATGGGGGTTGGAAAAAAATTTAGTGTAACATTTTTTTGTTACGCGTGACATTTTTCCGTTACGCGCCATCTTTTTCGTATCCCTTCCACGCCTGATTCGACGTATTTCTGTAAAGTTGCATATAGTAAATTATTTTTTGAAAAATAAGGTCATAAAGAAGTTTCACTTCTTACGTGTGTACACTAGTACACGCACACATTTTTTTTTTCATGGAGCTAGGTGGTTATTGTATAGACTAGTTACTAACCACTCAAATGGCAAAATGAGATGCAGTACGAGAATATTTTACGTGTTGCGTGTAGGGCAGATTTATGAAACTATATTAGTAAAATACTAAGCTAATAAAATGAATTAGGCCAGTGGAAATTAACATTAAATTCGCAAAGCACGATGTAGATTTGAATTTTTGGTATGTTGTTTGGATCAGTTAGGGTGATGTAAATCCCAATTTGCAACTTCGAAAAAGTTGTGC
>CAJQZN010042283.1:0-20560 GCA_907164685.1 Colias eurytheme | reverse complement strand
TGTAACATTTTTTGAAACTAATAAAGAAATTTTTCATTTTTCATTTTTTCATTTTTTCATTTCAAAAAGTGGGGCATCTATCCCACTTTTACCCTAAGGTTCTTAGTATTCACACATTTTTCGCAAACAAATTGTGCAAATGCTTTATCATAATATGTTGAAGTGCTAAATTTTCCTCGACTTTGCTTTTTTATTTTTTTAACATTATTCCAGGATCTTATTTAAGAAATATTGACACAGTATTTTACTAAAGTTTTATAAATACCTTTAGGTATGTAAAATTGTTGACTATATTTACCATATTAGTTTCTAAAGAAGAAATAAATAATAATATACTACGTTAAAAGCAATGGACTATGTAGCTGTTCAATAGATTCGAACTAATTCATTGTACAAGTACAAGATAAATACGTGCACTTATTAAACTTTTAGGAAATATTTACTGATTATTACAATTCCATAAATTGAAAATACATCGAGAAGCAAGAAAATTAAAAAAAATCAAACTTAAAAACTTTGCTGGTGTATTGTGAAATTCTAAAATATGATGAATGATGCATTTAAGACGTTAGTAAATAGTTGCTTGCCATTTTACAATATTTAGAACTAAGTGTTTATTTTAACGTACATAATATTAAATAACATCCAAGAACGAGCAATATATCTACTAAGTATGTGACATCAAATAGGTCAATATCATAGCGCAAAGCTAACAAAAATATATTGATTATTTACTTTACTCTATACCTGATTGGTGCTAGTACAAATTAGTAGATCAGAAATTAAATAAAACAACATTATTTCTTCTTTGTAATGGAAATGAATCTACTTCATTCTATTCAATCATTAAAACGGCTATGCATCGACACATGCAATCTCCCGACAGCCTTGGCACAAAACACACGAGTTACAACATAATATTAGTAGCTTGATTCCTAGTAATTACCAAATGACATAAAATCCTGCAATTATGTAGAGCAATCAACATTGCATTTGGACCACTTATATACCAAAATTCAATCTGCATATGTTTTGTGTTATATATAATAAATTATTTATAGTAGACCAAGGAAAATATCAGAGAAGAAAATAGCATATAGAAATATTGAACAAAAAGTGGTCATCACTAACAGGATATCTCTACCAAATATAAGTACAGTCAGTCCCTCCCCTTTTTAAGACAGATGCGACTCATAATTTTTCTTAAGAGTAGGTGATCAGCCAAAAGGCATTCTTTACAGATCGAGACTTCTTTACTTATCATCATCAGCCATCGAACACAGAACCCATTCGGTTCTAGAATCATCCATTAACATACACGTCTGTATAAACTTTCTCCACACCACCACAAACGAAAGGTACCTATGTCACCATTTTTTGTTTGAAATTTACTCTATAAACTACAATGGAATCGTCCAAACAAAACATTGTTATCGAAACTAAACTTCCGCAGGTCATTGTCCTGCTGAACTAATTGTTTTAGGGACAATAGATTTTAGTGTGATAATATTTCTATCGATAACATTGAATATTGACAGAACTTAACTTATTAGGTCGCCTTATGACCGGTTTTCACGGATAGTACTCGCTTAAATTTGGTGATTTACAAGATAATAATTACGTAATAATATTCTAATTATTCTTAATACGATAGATAAGATATTGTTGTAACAAACAATGCATATTATGCATAATTTTGTCCAAGTTTCTAATTGGTGGCAATTGGCAAATAATAAAATCACTATATATGTATAGTTTTTTCTTTAGTCGTCATGAATATGAAGCTATTCAATTTCAATTGATTGGAATCCAAAAAAGATAGAATGACCTTATTAGCATGTACATTTTGCACGCCTCATAAGCGAAGCGTTGAGGTGGGTACTACTGTCACTTCGCGCAAAACATCTGATTTTTCAAACTTATTTTTTTTTAATTCGGATAGGTAGACATTTGACCACAGTCCCACCTGATGGAAAGCGGTGACGCGGTCTATGGTGGTAAATCATGTCTACCTAGAAAATGCCTATTTATTCGCCTCTTGAAGGAACCATTACATTGCACATACATGATATTTTAAACATACGTAGTCTCTGTAAATGTAGTTTTTACATTATTTTATGTAACTGTGGAATTTATATTAATAAAATATTTTTTATATGTGAATTTAAATGTACGTCATAAACTTTATTGTACATCCATTTATAATCATATAAAATGTAATCTCCAGCATGAAGCAGTTATTTCTCATAAAATATATAAAATAGTTACTGACCTATTACAAGAAATCCATTAGCACATAGTTGGAAATCGAGATGAAAAATTAATACAATCATAAAGTTAATAATTATAGTCTTCTAAGTATAAGCATAGGAGATGATTCAAATCGTCTACATAATGTTGGTATAGAAATATGTGTGCGCACACGACTTTATAAAACACACGTCATATTATGAACACGTGATTATATTTGAAGAATTTACAATATGTTATGTGATATTATCACAGTATTACAATATCTATACAGTACGGAAACGAATGTACTTGTGCAGAGAAACGGAGGGGAACTGGCGGGGGGTCGGGCGACGCGGGCCGCGTAAGGCAAACACGCTTAGTTTGCCTTACCTAGCGCGAAAGGACGACGCAGTCGTATTTTTTGTGTAATAATTTTTTTATACATAGTTACTTACATATTCTATTATGGCGCGCACAAACTGTTCCGTTTACGGATGTAAATCTACATTGAAATCCCAGAAGGAATCAATATTTCAGAAAGATTGTATTAATTGTATCTTTTGAATTAAAATCAAAGCTATGTATATGTTGTCCTCATTATTTTCTAATCAGATCGTACATCCCAATGCGAATGCATTACTTAGTTAAATGTTATAATATACAATTAAGAACATCCAAAAATAAAGTGTCCACGTAAATAATATTTAGCAGTGCAATATCTGTAATTATATATTTATGAACAAATAATTACATCAGATTTAATAATCGCAATTATTTTGAATGTACATATGAATAAATGATTTCATCATAATATTAATAATCACTATAGTTTTATTTCCCATTTGTTGCAACCCTAGCGTATTTTCGTGTGGCAGCGTAAGTACCTACGCTGGCGGCGGCATCGCGCGACAACAAAGGCGTTTCCTTACTGTAGGAAATAATATTGTAATACTGTGATATTATGTTGAGAGCTTTGCCAAGTTTATGTTATTGTAAAAAAAATGTGTGCGTGTACTAGTGTACACACGTAAGAAGTGAAACTTCTATAAGACCTTATTTTTCAAAAAATAATTTACTATATGCAACTTTACAGAAATACGTCGAATCACGCGTGGTAGGGATAAGAAAAAGATGGCGCGTAACGGAAAAATGTCACGCGTAACAAAAAAATGTTACACTAATTTTTTTTCCAACCCCGATAAAGAAGTTTCACTTCAAAAATGTACTCCTTTTGATGTTCTTTAAAAGCAAGAAATAATTATGATAATATATAGGTTTAATGTAGATAGAGCGTTTTTAGTACTATAATGCGTAATGAAATATATAGGAGGTATGTTTAATTTCAACATCACATGACTCCATAACTCCACTAATCTTTGCAAAAGAAGTGGTAAATATTTGCATTATTTAACACTTATAGTATTACTGATAAATTTTTTTATAAGCTTACAACCACGGTAATATATACCCT
Organism: Colias eurytheme; assembly: GCA_907164685.1. Classification (NCBI taxonomy): domain Eukaryota; kingdom Metazoa; phylum Arthropoda; class Insecta; order Lepidoptera; family Pieridae; genus Colias; species Colias eurytheme. The sequence goes on along the minus strand of CAJQZN010042283.1, from coordinate 16,857 downwards.
ACCTAAAGATTGACGGTTTTTTAAATGTATCGGGAAACAAGATTTTGGAATTATTTTGTGGAAAAGGATTGGTGTAGAAAAATATTTATGATAATATTTATATAAAATCTCAAGACCCGAAATATCTCAAGGACAATTTCGTGTTCAGAGGAGAAAACGGAGATTCTGTCCGCTCATCGGAAAAGCTCCGATTAATAATGCCAGCGCACCATACAAACTTTCTGGATAACTCTTTCACTGTTCGTGCAATCAAATTATGGAATGCATTGCCGGATCCAATCAAGAAGGCTCAATCTGTAAATACTTTCAAAAATATGGTTCGTGATTTTTATCTTTCTCAATGTCCCTAGTATGTTAATTTATATATATTTATAGAAATATTATATATTATTCTTCTTCTCATATGTATGTATGTATCTATTTGTGAACATATGTATATTATTTATCTCATTCTTGTGGCTTGTATATTATGCTGTTATTATTTTATTTATTGCTTTTTTTTTAACTATTACCTATTTACTTTATTTTTGTATGTATATATTTATTTGTGCTCTGCCCTACTCCTATTCTTTACTTAATATCTCTCTGTACAACCGGTTGTCTGGAAGAAATCGCTATTTAGCGATAAGGCCGCCGTTTGTTACAATGTATCCTAGGTTAAGTCTCAATTTGTAATTTATCTTGAGCAATAAAGCATAAATAAATAAATAAATAAATAAATAAAACAAAGTCTCCGTCGTTGTCTGTATTGTCCTTAAAACTACGCAATGGATTTTGATGTGATTCTTTTTCATAGATAGAGTGATATTTTATAAAGATATATAAGTAAACAAAAAAAACAATATAATTTTTAAAGATTTCTACAAAGCGGGCGAAGCCGCGAAAAAAGCTAAATTACCCAAATATAGCGACAGCAGGCACAGTCATGGCAGCTCCTAGCAGGAACACAGCGCCAGGCAGCACGTTCAGGGTCGCCATGTACACCCTGGAGTACAGAGGACCGTACACCAGCGGCATCATGGCTTCAGCCAGCCCGAAGAGAGAGTTCACTTTACCTGGTAACAATTAAATGTATGAAAAAGTGTGGTTAGAATTAGATGTGAAATGTTTGTATAGCTATTGGATATCGTGATTTGATAATATCATTGTAGTGTACACAAAAAAGTACACACATCGTGTGTACTTTTTTGCAACACGTTTATAAAATAAAATTATGAGAAAATATTGTATCGTTTTAAGAAGAAAGAACAGTACCTATAGGTTGTAGAAGTGATTTAGAAATCACAGATATAACAACTAAGAATCTGATTATTCACTAGTCACTACCTATATCATGCTTTGTCCAATTAACAACGATTATAACACTTCAAAATCTTTCTTTCATATACCTACGTCTGAATGTTTGTGCGAATTTATCGCCATTTGAGATAGTTCGACAACTACAGAGCACATTTTTTTTTTTTTTGGTTCACTTTCATTGCAAATATTGCCATACATCTTAAATTTTATGAAAAGAATTTGGCGTCATCAATTTGGAAACACGTTAAGATAAAAGATAAAGAATGTAAGTGAACCCCTTACGGGTTCACTGGCATTGAGTACGACGACAGAATCTTCCAGAAACTTAAAAAAGTACGGTACACAGCTTATGATATGCCTTTTGTTATACATATAAATAAAATTCAACACAGTCGTGAATTACCTTAATTAAAAATTATATAGTTTATAAAATATGACTATCTCAAACAGGGTTCAATGTATTTTGATTGATATAATATTAACTGCGGAACATTATATGAAAAGAGTGCAATTCTTCGCTTTTTGCTCTTATTATTACAATTATTATTTGATCTTGATTACTTCTTTGTGCGATCGCGGTACAGCATATTATGTATTGATATTCAAGTTTTTTGCTTTCTTGTTTTTGTAATGTTATCATTGAAAACTGACATGTGCCGTTAATTTAACCAGCTTTAAAATCCTTTCTACATTATACGATGAATCATAAATTATGCTAAGTTAATATATTTATTTATTCTATGATACCATGTGATTTATCGGTCATTCAAAAAAATTACAAAAATATTTGGTATCAAATAATAATACAATGGCCCAATCTGAAGTCAACATAAACGCAAAATAAAATTAAATGCTATATAAAAATCAAAGCAATTACTAAAAATGGTCGAGTAATATGCCTAAAAAATTACTGTTTGTTTCACGCAAATAATGTAAAAAATTATATAAATAAAACCAGATTATACAAAAATTGATATAAAATATATATATATAATTGATATATATATAATGATAAAATTCAATGTATAGGAATACAATGTTTACGATGCTCTAGTTATCTGAAAGATTATCAAGCTCAGTAAATACATAATAATTTACTGAGCTTGATAATCTTTCAGATAACTATTACAAGTGCTATTGAGAAAATCTATTGAAGACGATAAAAAAAGAATAATATTAAGATTATGGTTGAATATAACAATAAAAACAAATGACTTGTAATCAAATCATTCATTGATATTTGTTCTTAGAATTCATTCGTTCAATTAACTTTTTATTGAGTTCTCGCTCTCGAATAAAAATATTTGTTAAAGGACAATAACAATGTACCAATGTAATCTAAAGTAGGTAAACATTTTGGAGCTGAGATAAGATTTCATAATTGCAAACTTAGTAAAATATGACCAGAACTTTCAGTATTCACTAGATTAGATTAGTTTTCAAATATTTATAATTTTTGTGTAGTAATAAATGATTTTTTGCTCACCCACCTCAATTAAAATCTCTCCTTACGCATATACATACGGTAGCCTGGAAGAGATCGCTACCTAGCGATAAGGCCGCCGTTTGTACTGTATATCTTTCTCTATTTTATGTTCTTTCTGTATTTGTACTTTCTTATGTGTGTGCAATAAAGTATTTAATAAATAAATAATAAATTATTACGAATTGAAAAATCAAGCGAACCGAATTGATAAATTTACCTTAAAACTTTATTTTAGTGGGGTTAAATAAAAAAAAAATCAGCTCGTGTTCCCGAGTCTTGGTGCAACATTTTGCGGGAGTTTACAAACAATAATTGCTCCTGTATTCCCTATTTTATGTGCCTGTAATATACCGTTAAGACTGTCCTTTATTAATATTAGAAGGATATTATGAAGAAATAATAAAGCCTACAATTATTTCATTATTTCATTACACGTGTACAAATCGTCTGTTAGTCACATGATTAAAGATTCAAGTTGAAGGTATTACTTTATTGTCTAAGTGGCACCGATAATGAAAAATTAAAATAGATTCGATAGGAACTCATTGACTGATAGTATGTAAGTGGTAGGTATGTTTGAGCTTCTTATCTATACTAATATTATAAAGCTGAAGAGTTTATTTGTTTGAACGCGCTAATCTCGGGAACTACTTGTCCGATTTGAAAAATTATTTTCGGTGTTAGATAGCTCATTTATCGAGGAAGGTTATAGGCTATATAATATCATCTCGCTGAGACTGCACTGCGGGTAAATATGCGGAGCTCAGCTAGTCTTGTAAATATAACCATTACTACACGGTAGTTTATTAATCATATTGCTCATATTTAATCGTTTTGATAGTACGAAAAAAATGTCAGTAACAAGTCTCCGAGAGCAATCCTTTTCTCTTTTTCATGACCTTGGTGTTGTAGTAGTGTCATTACCTTCTTACATATTTATTTTTCTTTTATATCCAGCGATCCTTGTGAGTGTAAAGAGTCTGTGTTTGTGTGTGAATGTATATGCATATACTAGCTGTGCCGATGAAAAAATACTATTCTTATATCCTTCAAAAATACTTCTTAATATGGCTAGGTAAACATTGTATTTACGTCTCATTTACTATTTACTTTGGCCATTAAATATTTACTTATAATTCGTCTTCATAAAACCCACGAACTATGGGAATCCCCTGAAATCCGCGTGTTGTGATTATATTAAGGTTATGATATAAAAAACGTCCTTGTATTACAGGATTTAATATTAAAAAAAGATGACAAACAAAAGATGTGTTTTTTGTGGTTGAAATATCAGGTATGTGCGAATGATGATAATCTTTAATAATTAATTATTAATTACATTTTTATCAAATTATACTAATGAGGGAAGTCATATTACAGGATCTTAAACTGGTCGATATTTAAAACTAAAATTGCGTTTTATTTTAGTTTAAGACTGATATGTAACTGGTAAACGTGTGAATAGTCTTGATCCATTGCAATCCTTTATTTAGAAAAATTGTATGAGTAAAAACAAGCAACTCATTAAAAAATAACTAATTGTATTAACCATAGTAATTACAGTAGTGATTACAGTTTAAATTATGCTAATCCATACATACACACATCGACACTAAAAATATCATTGAAGTGCGAGTAAATCTCGCGACACTGAGTGTTCCGTACAAATAAGCTAATGGGCCCATCATGCCCATGCCCATCAGCAAAAAACATTCACCCATTTAATTTATGAACGTACCAAACTTTACCCCATTTAATCAGCATATGTTGTTATAGCAGCAACATCAATACATCATCATAATTTTTTTTCAGACAAAATGAATTTATCCTTTGCTTACGGAACCCAAAAGAGTCTACACAATCAACAAGAGCATCTATTAAGAAAACCTCATACTTGTAACACTGCACTTATCTGAACAGTTTGAGCACTCAGCTGCTAAGACCGTGTAAACTCCCTTAATACCCGATCCACACGTACCACCTTACCTGCACGTTCACTCTTACAAAGTTTACACAGAAGTACCGTTTGTACTACAAAGCCTGCGATTGAGATTTCTTAGATTAATGAAGAATGAAGATCGCTTAATATTTCTTATATTAGTGACTAGCTGTGCCCTGCGGTTTTACCCGCAGTGTTCCGCTCCTGTTGGTCTAAGCGTGATGATATTATAGCCTATAGCCTTTCTCAATAAATGGGCTATCGAACACTGAAAGAATTTTTCAAATCAGACCAGTAGTTCCTGAGATTAGCGCGTTCAAGCAAACAAACTCTTCAGCTTTATAATATTAGTAATGATTTATTTTAGACAGACATGTACACCCCTTTGTGTCGCATATAGATTTCTTGGTGTCAATCTAATATAGATATTTTTTTAACAATTAATTTAGGTGTTTCGTATTAAAATAATTAGGTGCTCTATGTGATCAGCCAATACAGTTATTTAGAACTATAATACTTGTTATATATGATGCTTTTTACACAATCCTGTCGATGATATATACCTACATAAAATGTTTTAGAAGCATGGCTTCATCATGTACATTTTCATAGTATTAAACTGTTAGTAATATTAGTTATACAAATGTTTTAAAACTTACCCAATTCCTCGCTAGTCACAAGTTTCGAAGCAATCGATCGCATTGCTATGAAGGAGGTCCCGTTGAATATTTCCACTAAAGGAGCTGTAAGTAAAATATTTAATTATTTATGTTTTCCATGAGTTAAATTTCAGAAGTTGTAATTTCTAGTAAACAGTCTGACTTGGAATAAAGCGCGTCACACACGGTGAAGATACTATAATATTTTATCTTAAGATACTGTTATATTTTATATTAAAGTATCTTAACGCATCCGGTAACAGCGTTCGGACCATCATTTTTCGCGTAATTTGTAACAGGATGGCGGTTCTACAGGGGTCTTAGTACGCAATGACAAAAAGAAAAATGATGGTCCGAACGCTGATACCGGATGCGTTAAGATAATGTAATATAAAATATTATAGTATCTTCACCGTGTGTGACGCGCTTTAATGTCTAGGTAATTTGATTAGTGACTAAAATCCTAATTCTTATAGTATTTTTTCCGTGCTTAATTATTCTGTATCTTTATTCTATAACATGTAATCTTAGAATCATAATTACGAAAGAAGCGGAAGCATCTTGCTTTGCTTCGCAATAAGTGGCAATAATCAATAAACCGTAGTTAGTTCTATAGAATATAGTTGATATAGTTGATAATAAGATAAGATAATAGTTATAACAATGAATGCATCACGTAACCAAGAAGTCGTGAGATGTTACAAAAGTTATGTAATACATAACTAATTCAAATAGTTTGATACAATAGGTACCAATGAGAACACTTCCAAAGCGATATAAATGAAGCTTAGTGTTTCCAAATTTCAGTAAATAATGAACATTTGATAAAAATGGATAACGGTAAAATAAATAGTAATAATAAAGACATTTTCCCAATCTATTCGGATTGTCTTATTTGCAATAGAATTGCAAATGCAAATGTCTTACTAAGTCGATTGAAAATAATAATAACAAACAACAGATTACGTAAAATGTTACATAATAAATAACCACTGAAACCACAAAGGTAATAAAGTGATTATGTTGTATGTATTAGATAACATAAAGTTTGTTTTATGTTTCAAAACACCTTTTTCAATGTTTCTAAAACTGGGAAGCGCAGTTAAAACCTGCTACTCGCGTACCTGCCGCAGGGGCAATATTGGAACAATCTCGGTTGCACAGCGGTCGGAGCAATTTCAGTTGTTCTCTAAATTGCCCCTGCTTGCCTATACACATCAAAATTAAGGAGCCAATTAAGGGTGCAATTCCAATATTGCCCCTGCTGCAGGTAGGTGAGTAAACGGATTTATTCTACAAATGTATAAATTAACTTTAGAAAGGAATGAATAACGAAGAGCATTTAAATTTTAATGTCAATACCTCTGATTACTTAAGACAAGATGACTTGCAATTCTAAATGAAACACATTCCATTAATTGCTAAGAGGATATACATTCTTTGTTATTGCTATTTATATATTAAAGATAACTATATGACTGATCTAAAATTGAAAAGTTGTAGAGTTTGATTGTTTGCATAAGCGAACTAAGCTCAGAAACTGTTGCGTCGAATGGAAAAATTCGTAATAATATGTTGATTATTGGATAGTCCACTTAGGAAGCCGATAGGGTGATATAAATATAATATTACATCAAGCTACGAAAAATGTACGAGAAATTGCAAAAACGGATAAATATATCGATTGAGAGTAGTCGACATTGTGTAGGTGAACTAGTAACATGGCTGCTAAGACCGAATAAAATAGGGATATTTTATAACTATGAAAAAACATACCCAGGTAAATTTCTGTGGTAGTGGTGGCGAAGGCAAAAATAAACGAGGCAAGTATTTTGCTGGTGCAGGAGATGATCCCAACTACTGAATCATCCAGCTTCATGAAGTCGCTGAAGATGCTTATTGAGAAGAGGGTACCTGGTAAAAATGTATATTGTTAGAATTTTTTATTGGATTAACATATTGGTAGAAGAAAATCGCGTGAAATTTAAATTTAACTAAAAAAGCAGTCATAGGAATTATTAAATTGAGTGACTCTATCAATAGTTCTTAAAACTGCTTGCTTTTTTATATAATTATTATTGTGGTTTCCTCTTTAACTGCGTTTAGCGACTTTTGCGTCGTATATTACCAAAATATGCAGTTATTGAGAAACTGTGGTTAAGAGCCAGTAAAAAGCATAACCCAATGCATAAAATACCGTGCATTGAAGATAAATATGAACATATATATTTAACACGTATTTCTTAACAGTAATTACTGACTGTTCATAAAAACAGCATAAATCACTAAAACTCAAAACTCACTAATCATACTTTCTAGTTGCAAAGTTTCGGCCCATCAGTTTTTAAGCAATTTTAAAACACTAATTGCATTAATTTCCAAGTTAAATTTTCAGTTCGGTAGTCGCAATAAAGTTTTAAGTGTCATTTTTTACTCTATTTTATAACTACCTGCGTTTTGTATATGCAAAATAAGCTTTGATAAAGCTGTTCCATTTTTGAAATTTTATATACGTATGTGAAATTTTTAACTGCCAAAATTGAAATTATTTTCTTCATTCCTGGTTAAGTTGATTTAAAAAATAAAGTTTTCCACAACGGCGACATTTGGCGACATTACAGTAGAGCAGTGATTGCATTTTGTTTCGTTTAACGTAATGAAAAAGTCATTAAATACAATGGAAATAAAACTTAGTAATGCGTATTGCGATGTTCTTTTATTTTTACCAACCAACAGTCGGGATTCGGGAATCATATTATTTTGACTTGTCTAACCTTGTATAATAAAAAAATAATATATTCTTTCAACAATCAAAACCACTTCACTTAACTATTTGTAATATGGTTATGCTCATTGTTATACTTAATCTTTATTTAATTTACATATTTTGCAAGATAATCGGATTTGTATTATTCTGCGATAATCAAATCGCCACAAGAATAGATTGTATTTTATTAAGGCTTAAATTATTAGCTATACCAAAGCTTACTCAAGATGATTACAGAAGTAGCCTTATTGTTTATTACTTACCGACTAAATTAGTGATAATGCTGTAGGTGCAAAACATACTAAATTGTACTTCATCCCAGTTGAATCTGTACCTCATAAACAGATACAGTACATTCATCTCACCTGTAAACAAACATAACAAATTGGACAAACAACTCTTGCTAAAAACCTTTTTATAAACATTGCCCTTTTTCCATAAAAAATAACGTATGGGCTGTAAAATGAACCATTTAAAAGAGGGTTCATTATAAAAATAATCATTAGTCAAATTGCAACCTACCTATAATAATTACAAGAAAAGTTATAACGGTATATTTTTAAAAGGCAGTTTGACGTTACAGCTTGAAATCCTCCTCCTCCTTTCCTCCTCATCAAACCTTTAAATTCTGCATCAATAACTTTAACTTACAGTATTCTTAAAACTGTTTAATATATCAACATAATATTATATAATAATAATATTTTTTTTATATTAAAGAAGAAGAAGAAAGAATTATTAGACTGGGACCAGTTTTATCGTTTTAGAATGGCTGCCAATCTTCTAAATACTGTATTAATAAAACTGCCTAATATTTATCAAATTTGCCACTTAGAAATGACTACCAGAGCTAGGTAAAGGACGGGAATAGAAATCTTCTCATTTATTAGGTTAAGGACATAACAAGTGGTATGTTCCGCACTCCACACTCCAGCTAGACTTCCAGTGGCCTAATAAGATTAAATCGTCCTCATTTTTCAATTTTACGACTTTACCACCATAAGTCTTCTTGTTAACTGTTTAACAATTCAACCCTGTTGTGGGCTGTGAATTACGATGTTCGTGATGATGTGTGCTAGGTATATTTTTCGTGAGATTGCAGTATGAAAATAATTTAAAATGAATTTTATCGTGTTTGATTGTACATTATACATAGAAATTAAAGATTTTTTAACTGATTTTTAACACGATTTCTGCATTATATTATTAACCCGATGTTACTTTAAAACGCTTAAAAATAACAAAACTTTTAACGGAATATAAACTGAAAAACAACTTCGGGAACGAAAATGAAGTTAATTTTTCGAATCAACCTTGAGTCATGTTTAAGACAACTCTGAACAGTTTACAAAACGTCCGATTACCCAATTTACTGGATAAGTCATGTTTTAAGTATTTAATTCCTAACTGCGTCTTATTTTTTGAACAAGTCATCTTGCAAGGACCTTTATTTGTCATTCCACCACCGTTGAGTGTTATTTTATTTATTTACGTATTCATAAATTCTTTTCATCTAACCATTGTCAGGCAGATCATTTGTTGCATAACTATCAACACACAACACCTATTGTTGTGAAGCGTTTGTGGAATTATAATCTGTGTCACGTGTAAAAGTATATACTTAATTATGACTTAAATAGATCACATAGCAATTACGTGTTGTTAATGTGTTTGTCGATAACTAAGTGCTTGAAGCATATTGTGTTTGATCTTCTCTTGATTTCTAGGAACAAAGGGCTTCATTTCTAGTGAAATAATGCTCCCAAAGCTCCACTTCCCTTGAGTTTTAATAAAGATTTATACAAAATTGAATTCATTATATTTTTCACATCAACACTACACATGAAATGGGGAACAGGCCAATAACGCTCTTATTAATAACCAAATGTAAGGCAAAAGTCATAATTTCTCGATCTTACGTAATTTTAAAGTAGATTCATTTAATTAACTTGGTCGACATAGACATCGTACACTGGAGAAGTAAAAACTAATAATAATAGTTAAAAAAACTAAAAAACACGCTTTTAGTTCGGTTTTCTATAAAACGCGTGTTTTTTATTCTTTTTTAACTATTATTTATTTTATCAAATTAGTGTATTGTCATCGCTCCTAAATAAATCTACAAAGTTTGAACGAAATCTGGCCGTTTAAAGTGGGTCAAAATCGCGCCCAAAGAAGTCGGTTACAAACTTACAAACATACAGGTGAAGCTAATATAAAGCGTGTAAAAAGCGTGTAAAAATAATTAATATGTAACATAGCTCTCGTCAACGCATAACGAGAGCATTTCTCTGCTTCTAAGCTCTAAAAGAGTAACCATACTAACCATGCAAAGGTCCGAATATAACGCAAACAACAACAATAAGCAAGGACACCCGGAGCCTCCGCCGCCGTGGCCCGCTTCTGAAGGCCACTGTGAGGGTCTCTCGCACGTGACCCGTATCGAAGAACGAGCAGATCCATCCCTTGCAGCCTACCGGTTGATGCTGAAAGCATTTATTGATTAATTTTATAATAAAAAGCCTTTTAGAAAGCCTTCTGAAGAGCCAATAAAAAGGTTCGTACAGTGCCCGACAATGTGTACGCTCATGGGCGACAAACTTTCAGAAAGTGAGGCGCCTACTGTTGTTGGTAACATAAAAAAAATAATACTTAGTGCAACAGTCTTTAAATATACATGTGAAAGTGTATGTGTTTGTTTATTTATCTTTCTGTCATGTCGCAATCGAGCGATTTTATGGTATGATATATGCATATGGGTACGGTATAGGCTACTTTTTATCGCAGTGAATCATCTCATTCCCATGAGAATGTCCTTTGACTACGCAAAGCCGCGGAAAACATAACATAATATGAGTTATATTATGAAACTGCCCCTCGCCAACTTCAGCTTCGTTGCAGCGTCTATATGACTGTTTTTCTCTTGAATATATGGCTAATTTAACATCAAGTTAGTATGAAGACTCTTTTTAATATTTAAAATATTTTTTCTATTGTAGTCGACAAAAAATACTCCTGCGTAGTTCCATTACACACCATAAGCTGCGTATTTCCATCCCTTCTTCAAAGTAATAATAACAAAATTCTACTTCTTATTCTTCTTTCACAAAATATTGACTTATAAAATGTTAATACCTATTGATAAAACAACTAAACGCTGAGCTTACATAACAAATTGTTGGGGGAAATGCGCATAATCCGCATTCAACCTCCACTTTTCTATTTCGGCTGTCCTATAGCATTTCAATCGAATATAAATATAAGAAAACTTATCTTGGGTAATTATTATTATTATTAGAATTATTTGAGAAATATTAATATTTCCGGATGTTTTGTCAAGCTACAACTCTTAAAACATAGTTTGAATATTTTTATCTTAACTGATTATAATCTATTTTTAATTTAGTTATAAGTAGGTACTAAACCTAAACATATTGTATAATAACTAATATTAATACTTCCTGAAATCATTATTCACATTCAAGTAATAATGTATATAAAAAACCTTAGTAAAAATTGTCTCTTATTAAAAATCATTCCAAATATTATTATTCATAATTAACGTGAACACCATTCAGAAAATTTATCGCTAAATATTTGAACAAACGATAATTTGGCTTTAATCGCAGGTGATATTAAATTAAGGATCAATTTATTATCAACTCTTACATTCCGCCAATATTTATATTATCATTCATGTTATTTACATTTAATTAATGTGAAAATTTTCACTTCATATAATTTATTAATATCTCTTGTAATAACTTACTCAGGCCCCGGAATCACAGACACAATAGAAAATCTATTGTGTCGTGGACCGATCGGGCCGTTCGGGGCTCAATGGGATATACGTTAAAAATAGAAAGAATGAAAAATTTATCTTTATCATAATATCAACAAAACAACTATCAACAGTATATTGTAATTGATATCAGAAGTATAAGAATGTTACGTAAGCATAACACAGTACACTCCACCCTACATAAGATCATTTTAAATCAGTTCTTCCCACAGCAGAATCAAGTTAGCAAGGATGTTCGCATAATGATATGCCAATCAAATCGGATAAGACATTACAAATGCAGACACCTATCTGAGCCTCGTGTCAAACCGATGCTACTCTCCCCTTCAATTTTGCGTAGTGTGCGAGCAATTTATCACTTAGACGTAGGACCGGGAGTGTAAGCGAATGATGAACGACCTCAAATGCTGTACCTAAGTCTACCGGTAACCCTAAGCTTCCTATTAACATTGTCTCACGATTGATTCCGTGTCAGTTTACTGACATACCTTGTTTAATGTTCAACAGTTATGGCGGCGGCGTCCTTGTTATAGATTGGACCTTAACACTTTAAATTGTAACTGGCTTTCCACCCGCAGCTTCGCCCGCGAAGTCAAAGGTAATTTCCATGAGAACGAGATATTTCAGCGCGGTAATAAGAAGTCCCTATTTAGCCTCCTAACATTGCAAACTCTCAAAATCATAGCATAAAATCGCTCCGTTGAGACGTCAAATGAGAACACACAAGCACAAAAACAAACAAACACAATTTCGGAAAACAACGGAAATTCGTACATACAGTTTACAATTCAATGTTTACATGTAGGTTTCTTCGGTTGACTTTGAGAATAAAACAGAAATTATCGTACTTTTAAATTAATGAACAGAAAATTTCTTAATTGTGGTAAATGGGGTTTGCGGTTAATTAAACAAAGAATACATTTAAAAATTACAAAAGGCGACCTAGCCGCTATTTAGCGATTTATTCCAGACAATAAATGGTAAGAAAACTAATCGGATAGAAAACTTTGTAGCTTTTTTGGAATGGGATTTTCATGGGACTAATTTAAAATATTACAAAAATCAGAATAGATAAATTTTCCTATATTTAATATATTCCTATATCTAATAATATTATTGTAACGCATGCTTAGAAGGTGTAATTATCATAAGAATATAAGAAGGAAAATATTCTTCATGATTTTAAGTATACATAGGTAACTAAACATAGCACTTTGGATCAAAGCACTATCGTATTCTTTTATTGATAAATAAACTTACACGTTGTCGCTCTGCAGATATTTCCGGATCTTTCAGTCGAATGTATCCATATATAAGACTTATTAGATACAAAAGATTAGATATCATGAAGATGCCATAGTATCCTATTTGCTGTAACAATATACCACTGAGTGACATTCCAATAGGAATTCCAAGCGACATGCATAAATTCGCTACTCCTACTCTAAATGTTCTCATCTCTTTAGTCGTCACATCGCCAATATAACTGAACACTCCGACGAAAACTGTTATCCAACCTCCGGTTAGTGACGGAAACAAATCAGATAGAGCTGTGACTTCCAGAGGCAATTCGTAGAAGAAATAGGTGTTTAGCATGAAACATGTACAACATAAAACCTCTCCAAATATCGGGAGAAGTATGCAAGCTTTGCGTTTGCCAGTTTTGTCGCTCCATGATCCCACAAACAACACTAAGATACAAGGGAATGCCGTCTGAACTATGTTTTTCCAAGCTTGTACTGATGCAGTCAACTTCTGCACCTCTGACTCTTCTGTGGTATAGTTTTCTGTCTGCCGCCTGTTCAACGCTGAACACACTTCATCACTGTAACCTAAATTTACTCGACATGCCTTTTCCAAATTTAAATTTTGAACAGCTAACCCCGAAAAGACACTGGACATAATATAACATGCAATGATCGGTTCTACTGTTATATTTGATCTTATTTGCAGGAGTTTTTCTTTGATACTCGACGCATTAAATTTTCTCTCCTTAACTTCTACTTCTATTGCAGGTTTATCAGCGTTAACACAATTTCCATTCATGATGGCAGTTTTAGGCGGCCGACAGTTTTAATCGGGGGTGCCTTCGATGTGTTTTGTTATTTTAGTATTATCCATGTTTAGTATGTCACTGCCTTAAATTATCCACAACATTTAAGCACTGTTTCTAGTTGAATCAAGTTTATATATGCAAACAAGCTGCGAACTTCCCTAAGCCAGAACACCGAGTAAATCTTCTTTTCTTAAGTTGATTGAACGGATACGCGTTCGAGTGGTGCCATTTACCAATTTGTTGATATAGTGTCAGCAGATCGAGAGAGCCCGCGGGACTGGGTGGACGATATCGTCGCAACCTTGTTCCGAGCTACCGTTTATCCCATTAGCCGATGCCTGTCATTATTGTACAACAGTACGTAGGTAGTACATTATTATGCACGGTCAAGGTACGCTCGATGTGGGCAGAACCGCGCTGTTTGTTAGATGTAATCAACCTTATGTTGTGAGAATAAGCGTTACATATCTAGATCGACTATCTCATATTGTCCCAATTTAACGAGCCATACTTCAGACGATTGTTCGATTATAAGAATAGTATCGATACACAACAATCATCAGCTACATATCAATTTCATCTTATTTAAGTAACCCGAGGGGATTGCTTCCATTATATAACAATAACACTTTACATAAATAATACAGAGCAATAGCAAGTAATCCCGAAACTTTGCTAATGTTTATACTCAAATACATCCCTTGATATAGATTCAAAATGCATTTTGCAAGCAAGGTATAACTTCTTCTATCTTATAAACGCAAAGCGAAACATAGCACAGTAAAGCCGTCCTTCACAAACTATTAGTTAACTGTTTTCGCCTGACGAACTTTGGAATAAAGTTTGCCAATATTCCGAATATTACTGCACCTTCCCGCACATGCGGTATGTACCTTATATAACAAAGATGTAAATGTACATATTATAATTGTGTAATGTACATAGTCCACTGGATACTGATCATCTGATGCAACTAATGTTGAAGCAAATCATCACGATATTTCTTTTCAGTTTATTTTCAAATAATATTTTACAATTATGTCCGCACTACGGAGTTTTTTTCTGAACTCGATTAGTTTGGTAAACCAGTTAATTAGTTAAATAATTATTTTTAATTTTTAGTGTAGTCATATGGATAGTGTCTTATTCAATCTACAAAAAATTTACTCCTGCTATGCTTATGTCTGCAATAACGTAGGTGAGTGGTTTTTTGCATATTTTTTACAAACAATGAAATAAACTATAAAAATCTGTGTAAGAATCAGATTCTAAACCATGTACAGTACTCCAAAATTAATAATGCGCATGCAGATCTTCTCTAATAATCGTATTTCCAGAAACACCCGAATCATTGAATCGTAAGTGCCCTAAACAATGCACTTGCATCTTGCACCTTGTTCGAAAGAAATAGGAGTCAATTCAGAGTCAAACACAAACGAAAACAATTCGGGCGATAGGTGACGGTAGCCTGTCAGTCAAAAAATTCAAAAATCCGTCAGTCGTATTTATATTATATTGGTGGTGACCGCACTGCACCGCACTGCACCGCACCGCATTATCTCTGTATGGAATTATAAAGAGCTGCTATTACATACCCTTCTTAGTTTTGTTTCAAAGTTGAATTTTCCGGTAAAATGATTATCCCACCAAAAACATTTTCATGTAAAATGTTGCCAAGACGAGCCCATATGACTCGCACTGTCAAAATGTTATCAGATCTCATGTAGAGCCAAGCTTCTAACACTACACGCCCTAACTCTACAAGGCCTAACTTCACAAACTCTACACCTTAGTCAAAATATGTGGCTTGGCCATTTCGCTACATTCACATCGGCGTAAGGTGAAAAATTAATTCACTGTTCATTACTTTTGTGTTATACAATAGTTCTTGTAGTAACGAACGGCCAAGCCACATATTGTTGATTGTTGATTTCATTTCTTTTTGTAAGTTGTTTGTAACAATTTTTATTTTATTTTTTTCTTAACAATCGGAATCATGATAGGTTTCCCCATTATCGGCACAAGTATACAATTGTAGTTCATCCCAGTGGTTTACAACATATCGCACAATAGCAGTCCTGACTTGCAACGCCACTTCAAAGTCTATTTCTTCACACATTAAATATGTCAAGGAATGAAAGAGGCAGGAACCATCTCCCGGCATATGAACCCCATGATGATGGCAAGGTCCAAGATTTACTTCAAGTGAAACTATTTCACAATCCATGTTCAGTTTTAAATCAGTAGCAAAATTGACAACGTTCAAAATAACGAAAATTCTCAACGAATACTGGATTAAATGCAATGCAACAACTTTTTGTCAACTATATCTAAGCATATAAGGCCGGGTCCACATTTGTAGCATTTCGGTGTATCGTATCTCCGTTGCGTGGCCTCGGCGCGTATCATGATCGCTAGTTTGGACGCAAGATGATACCCGTTGATGATACACACCGTATCTGATACGGCCCGATCCGCACTAACCGTGTATCATGATACACCTCGTATCTAGATATAAGATGTATATCTAGACAATCGACAATCAAAAAAACAAGACAATCGACAATCGACGCGCTGGCTGGCAAGGACAACTTTTATTTTATTTTTAGCTACGTGTGGACGTAAGAGGCAGGAGACGTTCGCAACACTTCTATTCATTCATATTTATATGATCTGATCTGTGATGATACTAGCTTACATACAAAATTTCAGCTTTCTAGGACATTAGGAAATACCTTAAGAATTTTGATGATCATCAGTGAGTCAGTGACGAAATTAGCGTTTTTTACGAACACGAACACGAACACGAACACGAACACGAACACGAACACGAACACGAACACGAACAC
>CAJQZN010042282.1:330-11007 GCA_907164685.1 Colias eurytheme | reverse complement strand
GAGAGTGTGTGCGTGTTCATTGTCTTTACACGATCGCTAGCTTACTACGGTGGCTTCACGTTGTTTGTTCGTAAAACGGCGTCCGTCTTTTTTTATACGTCCATGGTTATCAATATAAAAAAGTTACAAGGTTTAATACTTCGATCCAACAGTAGAAAGATTTTCTTTTAAATTGGCTCAATCGTTCCCGAGATTAGCATGTTCATACAAAACTCTTCCTTTATCTTTATATTACTATTCTTAAGTATAGATAATAATTCACTACCTACTTATTGTACAAGATAAAAAGTAAAACAACTAAAACCCAACTACGACAAAAAACGACGCTGAAAAAGTATAAAACAAAAGTTAAATTGATGAACTAATAAAGAAGCTATGAACGAAAAGATGTGAATTATATGCAATCAGCCCATGAATACAGGTAAAGTCACAAGCAAATGCTAGTAATATATATATATTCAAAATGTGCAAGTAAAAAGCTTTCAAATGATACCAAACACGGCATATTTATCTTAACTTTATTTTTTTACTCTGTATGTTTTGTCCGCTAGAGGGCGCCACATTAGATTTTGTGAAACCCCATATAGCCTATAACCAGCGGACAATTAAGACGCTTCTAATGATATGTCATTTGTCGAATTCTGATAAGTAGTTTAGAAGTTACGAGGGAACAGATGAACATACATACATACATACATATATACATACATACATACATACATACCTCCTTTTGCTTTGCCGTAGTCGGGTAAAAACGAAGTCGTTGTTGCTGTCTGTCCGTCATCTATAATCCTAGTATAGGTACCTATATGCTTATTGCTTAGATCTTTAAAACTACGACGGATTTGGATGAGGTTTTATAATATAGCCACTTATTTACAAAATGGAAGGTTTTAACTTTTAGCACAATATATATGTATAGTACTATTTTCTAGTCGTTTTAGTATTATCAAGTTTTCTACAAAGCGAGCGAAGCCGCGTGAAAGCTAGTTATGAATATTTTTTTAAACACGTTACTTAAAAAAAACATAAAAGGATGATCAAAACTCGATAATAATAAGATTATTTTTAATATTTAAACATATATAATTTCTATATTTATTATATTATAGTCTTCAAGCGTAGAGTGAACAGAGGGTCGTTTCACTCAGTACATTTTAACTCCAGTACAAAATCGTGAACACGGAATAGTTCGAACATTCGCTATAAGATGGCACCACCTATAATACATTTTGAACAAAATAATAAATACATTTATTATAATAGTAAGAAATTAATTTTTAATAATGAACTCAAATAATGTAAATAATATTTTAAAAGCAAACTATTGTATACAAAAATTGGAAATATCTAATTAGTATTTATCACAGGTATTTATCCGAAAATTGCAATTTTATAAACGCTTCGTTCTACATTCTTTGTTCGGATCAAACAAATTACATGTGTCAATGTCATGTTCAAAAAGTTTATATTTTTCTTTTTATGGTGGTTTTCGCGTTATTTTGGATTTTCTCACGACGATTTGGCTTTGTTTTATGGACTTTGGTGGCTCTGTTACATTTCTTTGACTTGTGCTCTGTTTTGGACTCCGACAACTGTTTTTTATCCGTTAATGATCTAAGCCGAACCCGGCTACATTTCATGGACTCTACTAATCTAATAATTTGCTGCAATGGCAGCAGAAAAAAAGTGTTGTGTGCCAAATTGTGGTGAGTGAATATAGAATAACTAATAGAATAAGAATAGGTTTTTTATGTTGTCAATTTCTAAACTGGAAAAATAACTTTCTACCGTCTACGATAATGCTAGATATCATTTGGGTATTTGGATTAACCAATACTGTATCTTTTGGTTAAAATTTTTTAAATTTGGTTAAATTCTTGTTATTAAATTTCCTTTAGGAGAAAGGACAAACAAAGCCGCTGACAAAAGCTAGTTTAATAGTAAAATTTAAATTAATTTTTTGACCTGAATCCCTTGTCATGGAATGATGATGAATGGTGTGATAGATCTTGTATTGTGGTGTCATAATTATACTTTGTTTTCAGGTTTGGCTAATGAAATTCTTCACAAATTTCCTAACCCTAATAAAGATATTGATCGCTTTAGAACCTGGATATATAATGTTGGAGGTGACATTTTGGGAAAGGATAATGAATACATCTTTAAGTACCGAAGAGTATGCCACTTACATTTTGAGAGCAAATATCACACCAGGAACAAAACACTTTCAATTAATGCTGTCCCCACACTTAGGTTATCAAGTAAGAAATTTATATTTTTTTGGGTTCTGTACAGACAAAGGCAATTACTAGACTAGCTTAGCACCCGCGGCTTCGCCCGCTTTGTCTCTTGAATCACTCTATCTATTAAAAAAACCGCATAAAAATCCGTTGCGTAGTTTTAAAGATTTAAGCATACAAAGGGACATAGGGACAGAGATAGCGACTTTGTTTTATACTATGTAGTGATTTCCATGTCTGTTGGTAAGGTAAAGTCACCAGTCATGGACAGTATAAGCGGTATTTTTTTGTATTTGTAATTTATTCATTTTTCAATATACATTTTTTGGGATTTGTAGGTAAATGAAAAGCTCTTTTCTCAATCAGTATTCTCAATTTTTTGTCGGTACTTTTATTACTACCCTTTTAATAATGAATGAATACTGTTGCGATCTTTACTAATATTATAAATGTGAAAGTAACCTGTCTGTTATGCTTCCACGGGAAAACGGCGAGTGAGATAAAATTCTGTGTAGAAATAGATTGAAACCTGGGGTATATAGGATAGTTTTCATTCATTTTGTTGTTTTTTTCTCTTCAACATACAATATACACTTTACTGCAGTTAATAAATTAGTCGGTGTACTTATGCTAAAAAATGTTGTGTGGTTTTATGAAGCCACGGTAAAAGTGAAACTGTTCGAACGGTTCCGAACACTGCTTTGTGTAGCGCATGTCGCGTGACGGTCGGCTGCCGAGTAGGTATACCTACGCGAACCGCGATACATGCGACATGTGCTACACAGACCAAAAAGTTTGAGACGATGTATTAAAAGTTTCACTTAAATAAACTTTTTTGAATCATTGGGTAACTAAATATATTTTCCTTTTTTTTCAGAGAATGGAATTCTTCCTGAGGATGCAAAGGACACTGCAGATTTATTAATCTTTATAGATAATTCATTTGATTCAATGAATGGAAGTTTACAAAATGCAAAAACCCGCAGTAGCAAAGAGTTATTGAGAAATGTAACACCTCTAAAACCTGCACAAAAATGTATGGACTCAATCGAAAAATATATTAAAATCAATGAAGTTTGTATCTGCCACAGGATCTCCTGGTACTGTGCCATCTATAAATAACTGGTTGCATACTGTAAAAAATATGGAGCTATTAAGAGACAAATTGTTTAATGAACATAACATTTAATCAATTCTCTCACGTTAAGAAAAATATAATAAATTATCGCATCCCATCCAGATCAACGCGCTCAAAAGATTTATTTCATATACCGACCGCCAGAACCAATATGGGTCTTCGTGTGCCTCTTCACAGAATGTCTAGTTTTTATAATACTTATATGAATGATCTTGATATGTTTTCTTGTTCCTCTTCGTCTTACAAAACGAATGTAAAAAAACTGCTATTGAACACATAAGAATGTTAATGGTATTTACCTCCATCTTTATGTAACTACTCATATTAATTATTATCAACTATGTTTTCCTTGTCTCTCCCACTGCTGGGTGTTGGCAAAAATAATATATGTTCACAGTGAAAACACCATAAGGAGACATTTTCATGTATCTTTAGTTAATAAGATTGGTTTTGTTTTATATATCTCTGTCTTTGTCTCTGTATGTTTGCCAATAAAGAAAAATAAATAAAACATGAAATCTTTGTGGTGTAGGCATTTGAACCAAGACCCTTTGGAAAATTTTTTTGGCAGCATACATAGTCATGGTCTAAGAAATGTTTCCCCTACATGTGCTGCCTTTGAAGCAGCATTTGCCTCGCTATTAATTAATAATTTTAGTAGCAATTATGCAGTTGGGTCGAATTGCGAAGATGATTTTTGCTCAGTATTTCATACTTTTGTTGAAATATTTTCTAAAAAACAAAGTGACGCGGTAGATGTCAATGAAATTGATTTTCAAGATATCATGTTAGATGATCACATAATTGATTATAATGAAAAGCAAAACAATCCCATTTTGAAAGCTCAACTAGAGTATGTAACCGGATATTTGTTAAGAAAAAGTAGAAAAATCTTTAAAAATTGTAAAACTTGTGAGAAAATATTATTTGAAAAAAATGAAATAGAAAACATATATATATAAGTTGTTGAGAATTTATAAAAAATAGAAAATTTTTCTCGTACCCTAGTGTGAATATGAAAATATTTTTCTTATGTTTACAGGATGTAATTCATAATGTTTTAAAAAATAAAAGTCATGTTGTCAACACAAACAATTACATTAAAACTTTGTTAGATGTAATAGCAGATACAAAATTTATTGATTGTCCAAATCATAAAAGAGATTTAATAGACTTCTTTTTTGATTTTACGTGCAGATTTTTTACATTCAGTTGGTGTAAGGCCAAAAATAAATTATTAGCGGTATCAATAAACACTTCGATTCTGAAGACTCCATTCAAGGAGAAGCTTTTGATTATTGCAATAAAAGAAGAGGGAATAAATGATATTTATCTCATTTGAGTGTTTTAATTGGATTAAACCCCCAGAAATCGAATAAAATTATAAAACTAGAAATTGAAAAGAAAAGCCTGGGGAGAACGCTCTAGGTAATGAGTTGTAGTTCGAACATTGCGTAATAGATGTCGCTAGTAGGAGACCCCGACTGAAGACTCTATACCGAGTTATAATAATGTAGTTATAATAATGTACTCTGTGACATCAGGCGAGATTGTGGTCAATTAAAATATAAATATACTAGCTTACCGCCCGCGGCTTCGCCCGCTTTGTCTAAAACCTAATAAATTATATACTAAAACCTTCCTCTTGAATCTCTCTATCTATTAAAAAAAACCGCATCAAAATCCGTTGCGTAGTTTTAAAAATTTAAGCATACAAAGGGACATAGGGACAGGGAAAGCGACTTTGTTTTATACTATGTAGTGATAGTGATATATATTTTCAGGCATTAGCAAGCGAAGTGTAGCGAGAATAGTCAAGGACAGGAATACACCCCAGCCATCAACTTCTAAGCCGTGGAGAAATAAAACCAGAAAAATTAGATGTGACAAAATAATTCTAGACGAGTATGAAGAAGGACTCTTACGTCGGAAAATACACGAGTTCTATTCTCATAAGCAAAAAGTTCCCACTGTGAATAAGTTGTATGAGATTTTGCGAGAGGAAATCGGCTTTCAAGGGAGCAGGGAAACATTACGGAAGATTATAAAGAATATAGGTTTTAAGTACGTGAGATCGAAGACAAATAGACGTGTGTTGGTGGAACGGAATGATCTGTCTGCCAGTCGCGCGTATTATTTGCAGGTATGTAAACCGACTTTGAAAAAAGGAGGATTCGATTGTATCTTTATATTTTATATTTATTTTGTGCGTGCGTTTTCCTCTGAACGCGCACGGCTAGACCGATTTTAATTATTATTTTTGTGTCTTCAAATTTTGAACAAGTTACTAACTACTTCGACTTATTATATTGTTTACTAGCTTTCCGCCCGCGGCTTCACCCGCCTTTTCAAAGAAAAAGCCACATAGGTAGTTCCCGTTCCCGTGGGATTTCCGGGATAAACCCCATCCTATGTGTTAATCCAAGTTACCCTCTATATGTGTGCTAAATTTCACTGTAGTCTGTAATCGGTTCAGTAGTATTTACGTTTGTGGAATAAACATACACATACCTCACAAACATTCGTATTTATAATATTAGTAGGATAGGATAAAAAAAAGTGAAGTCCCATGTCCCCTAGTGGGGTAAGCAATAAGCATGCATTATTTATACATCTGTTTCACTGATCGATTTTCTTAGGGTAGGATAGGATAGGATTCAATTTTTTTCACTTCGTCGTTTGTGGACTCATTTTAATAGTTCTTTTTAAATAAAAAAACAGATCGTGTGTACCGAGCACACGTGATAGAAGTAAAACTTCTTTGACAAGTTACAAAGTTACCTACCAAAATCATCGCCTCACTCCATGACGTGATGGTATCACCATGACGCGATCTTGGAATTTTACTTAAGTTATAGGTACACTAGCTTCCGCCCGCGGCTTCGCCCGCGTGGTGTTTTGATAAAAGGTAGCCTATGTTCTTTCTCAGGGTCTAAAGATTATCTGTGCCAAATTTCATCAAAATCGGTTGAGAGTTTTAGAGAGCGGGAAAGCGTAACAGACAGACAGACATACAGAGTTACTTTCGCATTTATAATATTAAGTATGGATTAGTATGGAAGTAGGGATTAGTAGGGAAGTAGGGATGGTTAGGTAGATGATATCAATTTTATTGCACGCCTCATTAGCGAAGCGTTGAGGTGGGTACTACTGTCACTTCGCGCAAAACATCTGATTTTTCAAACTTAAGGGCTTGGTCTAGTAGTGCAAACAAATGCATCCTGTCATCCTATATGTAAATAATACAAATGTACTAAGGGAAAGTTGCTCCACTTAATTTTTAAAAATTAAATCATTCGTATGCATAATTTAATATTCGTAATAAGTACCAAAAATGACAATTTGAAACAATTTTCGTGAAAATTACACCGGGTGATTTTTTTTTTATCAGTACACAAAATTTGCGAATACTTTCTATTGATATCTTCATCTTCATGTTTATATAACTGATCAACTTTTACAAAGAAATTTGGACGAAATATAAAAAAAAATAAGCTTTCCATACAAAATGCATAACTCTATACATTTTTTTCGACCTAAGTTTCTTAGTGAAAGTTGTTCAGTTTAACTAATAAAACGGATAAACAAATTTTGTATTTAATAAAAAAAATGTAATGTTTGTGTTAAAAAATTATAAAATAGAAAAATACGCAAATGAAAACAAAAGATATTTATTTCTGACTAGCTTCCGCCCGCGACTCCGTCCGCGCGGATGTCAGTCTTCGCGTCTTCTACAGATTTATTATATTATGTGTAATATATAGATTTATATTGATAAACCTAATAAATCTTTTGCTAGCATTCTGATGCTTTATCGGTTGCACTGGATTTATCTCTTTTTTTTCAATCGCTTGAATGATAATATAGGATGGGTCCTTGATGGACATCGAATGCTGAAGTCTCGAATCAATCAATTCTGACAGTAGGCAATTTATGTAAAATCTTGTTAATGGTCCATCATTTTATTTTGCCTAAACGTTACATACTTTTTTATATATTCTATTTTTAACGAATGATTCACTCCAGTCCAAACAGCAAATAAGCAGACTTCTGCTTCTGCAACGTTTAGTTGTCCCTGAATTTGGAAAAAATAGTCATGATTCTTATCTATGACAAAAGTGTTATTTTTTGCATTGTATTTCAAATATTAAATTTTTTTTAACCGCATCTTCCGCATTCATGTCTTTTGCCGGAATTAGACATTTAACTTCTACTAGTCCCATTTTACCTTTTTGATATGGGAGTGTATAAAGTAAATTTTTTAGATATTTCTCGTTATACTTTTAAAAAGTTATTATTGTCATTTTGCTCATTGGGTAAAGTAATTTCGATATCAGTTTTAAGTTTTTTGATACCTGCAATAATAACGTCATAATCGCCTGCACATACTTATCGATTACACCCTGTATACAATCCACCTTCCACATTCATAATGTTTTCCTGTCCTCCTCTCCTTTACGCTGTTCACCGATACATTTGAAATGAGTAAATCTGCTACCACTGAAGGATGTTTCATTGTGATCAGCAAATTTTCACCACTGTTGTCGATTATTTGTTTTTCATTTTTAATCAGCAATTGGGAATCATCAGTTTTGTTTTTTGCAGATTGGTGATGTACCCTAACAATACGTCGAAAAGGGAAAGCATCAACGAATTATCGTTTTCGTCTTCTTTTTTTATTCTTCGCGTCTCTGTTACTTCTGTTTGTTTAGTTCTCAACCCCACTGAATTTTGATGATGTGATGATAATCCATTCGTTTTAATATTGGTACTTAGAGTTTTTTGGTAGTTTTGTAGTTAGACTAAACTAGAAATGGTGGACTAAATTTGTCAGCGCGTCTGTAAGATCAGAATATAAAACCAACATCCTGTATTTAAGTTACAAAATTAATAATCAAACAAAATGCCGCTACGTAGAACTAGAACTAGAAGAAAAAATTAAAACACCTCGGATCAATTTTGGAGTAATCAAATCATTTTCCCCGTATGGGGATTTCCCCGGATGAACTTGGGAAGTTCAAGTTCTCAATACAAGTTTATATTATATTTCGTATTTCTCAAACGAAAAATAAACATTTTTGGAACTTCAAAAAAATTATATTATAAGAAAATTTATTTTATTTATTTATTTATTTATTTATAACATTTATTTCAGGTAACAGACAATAAATTGTACAGACCCATATAATAAATACCTTACAGACTAACATACATATAATAATTTAAAACTAAACTAAATTAATACACGCTATGTCTTCGGCGTGTGACGCGATTCCGGGGGGCCGGGTATCCGTCCGCGGAAGCGGCGAAACACAACTCCCTGCGGCCAAAACCCTTCGTCCATGTAGACGCTCAGCTTGGCGGTCGGTACTCTCACAACGAAGGACTTGAAGCTCACTTTATGGCGAGACTCCAGCCGTTCCACTCGCAGACTCAAACCTGTCTTCGCATGCAAGTACTCGACAACATCTTCAGTCTTGGTACAGTAGTGCACACGAGACACGTAGAGCGGCGTCGTCGGCACCTCTGCGCGCATCCGCAAGTTTGGATCCCTCGTTGCGGTGCCACACTTGTTCTGACGAGTCAGCTTCCTCTTCTTCTGGACTTTTGTGAAGCCATCCTCGTCGACGCCCTTCGTTTTTGAAGGTAAACTTTTCCGCACGGGTGCGTTTACTCCTTTTGTTGGTTTGGGGGTCGCAGTCATTTTTGCGGCTGCGGCGGCGTAGTCACGTTGAGGAGCAGCTGGCAACGTGACATGCGATGTCTTCTCCGGGGGAGAGGTAACGGGAGCGGGGCGCGAGGCATCACTCGGGTCATCGGCGGTCGGCGACACGTCAACATCAGCAGTTAAAATGCCGACGCATGCATTTTGCGCTCCGCGACGTGCATTCACATATGACGGCACGGGTGACCTACATATTGCATGCGCATCGCGATATGTCGCTAACTCGACTCGTAAATCGGAGATGGTCTTCTCTGAGGCCTCCAACTTGGTGTGTACCTCGGCCAGACTCGCCTTAAGGAATGTGATGTCCTTAAGGAGCCTCGTAACATCGACGTGGTCGAATCCCACCGGTGGAAGTTTATGCAACTCCTTTGCGACGAAATCGGGCACGTCATCGGGATCAGTCACCTTCAATAGGCTGATGATGTCCTGTATGCATTTTTCACCCCCGTTCCTGCGGCGGGACGGCATCGTGGCAATCTTGTCTAGCGTTTGGAAGAGTAGCACCTTGCCACTGCTGATTTCCTTCTCGTTAAAGTTAGTTTTGCAGATTTGCATGATGCTAACCTCGTCCATTGTATCGATGGCATTTTGGATGAAGGCCAACAGCTCATTTACAATGAGTGTTTTACAACTCATTATAAAAGTTCATGCAGCGGCAAAGCCGCGCGTGGCGCGAATTGTTATTCCTTACTGCAGTGCTAGCACTAATCACGTCCAATTCCGAACGCGTCTAGCGCACGACTCCTATGAGCTTACTTTAGTTTTAAAGAAATATACATCCCTTTACTGACACCCCGTAAAATAAAGAAATTGTTGCCAATCACCTTTGCAATCTATTTGGTTTCATTAACTTTATGTTCGAAGATAATTTTTTTTCTAGTAGTTACACGCGTATTTTTTTCGTTTATTTTCCATATCGAAATCAAATGTTTAAAAATACGAATATTTGCACAAAACTAAGATAAAAATAATCAATTAACAAAAATATTAAATTTAATGAAGTAGAGCAACTTTCACTTCGGTATGAAGGAAAATCGAGCGTAGAGCACACGTCAGAACGCTCCGGCCCAAGGAGCGCGACTAAAGAAATTCGCTAGGATTTTTCCTAATTATTTTAAATATTTTTTTAATATTTAAAGAATTATCAAAATTCAAAAAAAAATTTTTTTAAAGGATTAATACTCATTGGTCTTCAACCAACTCAAATAAATTAATGGAAAAAATAACTTTTAGCAGTATTTATCAATAGATTTTGTAAGGCAAAAAATGGGAAATTTAATGAATTTATAACGTTCTAATTAAGAAAATCATAAGTTTTTCGGCAATTGTATTCAGCAGTTTTTAATAACGACTATATAAGGATAATAATGCGCTGATCAGATTGTGTAAATTGTAATCGCTTGCAACGTAGTGAGTGCACAAAGTTAGCTCGAAATGTCTTTGGGGGAAAGAGACTTATCTTGAAGGCCTGATTAAGGTAAAATAAAGTAACTTTATAAATGTGAAAAAATTCACGCGCATTGCGTATATAACACTTATTGATAAACAAGAAAAAAAAATTCAGTTTA
>CAJQZN010042278.1:0-28681 GCA_907164685.1 Colias eurytheme | reverse complement strand
AAAAATCTTCACAATGAAAAAAACTAGTCCTCGACGTTTTGGCATTAGGTATATGTTAAATTTTGTAAAAATGAGTATTATCATGGACGTATAAAAAAAGACGGACGGTATATCGCCTAAACATTGAGTGAAGCCTAGTAATGGCGGCGAAACATCCACGTGTGTGTGCCATGTTGCCATGGCAACAGCTGTGTTGATGACAATGGCGGCTGTATTTTTTTCTATAAATTTTGCCGTAATAATTTTGTCATTAAAACATAAAAGAAATAACTTGCTTCCCTGTGGAATGTAATCCCTTGTGTTTTGTTATTTAAAATTGTACTGTTGCGACACCATTTAACCACGCAAGACGGCATTTTAAATATTTTTTGTGAAACAGTGACGCAGTTAATCAGTCGGTAGTTCACGACGTAATGGCGGCCGACTAGCTTACTATGGTGAGAGTGTGTGCGTGTTTATTGTCTTTACACGATCGCTAGCTTACTATGGTGGCTTCACGTTGTTTGTTCGTAATACGGCGTCCGTCTTTTTTTATACGTACGTATTATTATGTATTTCTAAAGTTATCTTGGGAGCCACCAAAAATCAAAATTAACAAAACATCAAAATTAATTGCAAATTTCGATTTTTTTAAGCAATAAACCATGAATTTTGTGCCAAAGCCCAAATGTTTTGAAATAATTATTATGAATGATGGTAATAAGAGTAGGTATAATTAAGGGCCCTTAGTAGGTGAAAACGGCAAAATGGACTGTTATTATGAGCTATAATTGAAAATATTGAAGTTTTATCGCACTGAAATTTCTAATATACGTATTACAGAACGTATGTGTGATGGGATGACTGTTTCCAAAACACGATTGGAAAAATTTTGCTTGATAAAAAAAAATCCTGAAGTTACCTCTAAAATAAATGCTCATTACAACTTGTATACGTAGTATATTACATATTACTAGTCTGTGATTACAACCATATTTTACGATAATAATTCGTATAAAATCACAAATATTACCTTCTCGATTTCGTGACTGTTTTATGCTGGCCATACACCATACTTCCTATCGTCCATTCGGCATGACACTACCGATTGGATCAGTTAGAACTGACCATGTGTGGGAGTGGATTGGCATTATTTGGCATGATAGTTATACTTGACGGAACAATCGAATTTCGATTCTTTTGGCTTGATCATGGCGATTGGATCATGTTGATTGGACCGTGTATGGCGGTATGCGATCGTCACTTCAGTCTGGTCAATTTTCTGGTCATTTTTCGTCCAAGCTGAAGCATAGGCGCTTCGCTCGCTTGGTCGATAAATATGAAAGTATATGGATGTTTAGATGTCAACGGTTACGGATTTGAATAAGATTTGTTTGGGAGATAGATGAAGTACCAGATTACTTAACACATTGGCTACTTCTCATTAAATAGGTAGATACATATTATATATAACAACAATCTTCCCGGCATATAATCCTTTTTTTGTTTCATTTTTACGAATAAAACGCCCAAAACGGCTAAAACATCGTCGTCTGTCACCGGTGATGCCATGGCTTCAACTGAACGTTGCTGCCGATTGGACAATTCAAACGTTGTGTGTCTGGTCTCTATGGACAAACTGCAGATTGGATCAAGCTGCAGCGTCATGCCGATTGGACGATAGAAAGTATGGTGTATGGCCAGCATTAGATTTAGAAAATACTAAATATTTTCATTCACTTTTTGATAAAAATGTGAATGGCGCTTACGATTTTTAGTTTCGAGCACGTTGATTCCATACTAAACGCGGACCCCCTCATCCCTTGCCTAAGGCGCGAATAGCTGAATTTTCGCTGACCGCCTAACCCTTCTTAAGGGGCCGTATCGATTTTAAGAGTGATTTTGACTTGTTTCTTTAATTCTTTAGGAGCTCGTTTAAAAAACTAACTACTATCACAATATACAGATACATACAGTAAGGAAACTTCATACAAAATGTTCGAAATGGCTCCCCCCCCCATCAAGCGTGATTACGAGGGTATTGAGGGGGATCGATAGTAGCGGGTGACACATCCACAGATTTTGAATGACAAAGATACATAGTATAAAAAAAGTTTAAAGTGATGTCAATTCACATTAAATAAATATCGATTGTTTCAGTTTGTAGCCCTTTCAATAAATATATTTGTAAATACCGTATCTGACTACAAGTTAAAAAGAGACTATTTTTTAATTTCTATAGATATGGCAGCATGAGTTTTAAGAGCCAGCGCGCACGAGCAACTTTGTCTCCGCAACTATTTTGTCTCTCCCATCAATTTGTATGGGGAGTTGCGTCGCTACGTGCGCGCACTTTCATACTAGCCCATGGGTGGGAGAGACAAAATAGTTGCGGAGACAAAAAAGTTGCGGAGACAAAGTTGCTCGTGCACGCACTGTCTAAATTATGTTGACATATTTCCACCAAAATGATAGCTACAAATAGTCACTATTAGGAGTCTAGTCTGTTTAAAGATCGCATCTATTTTTTACGCAATCTAGAAGAGCACAAAAATCTAAAAAAATGGAAACCTTAAAAAAATCTTGTTTAAATTTATGTGCATAATTACGTAAATATTAGGGAAGAAAAAGATAGATATTATAATTATTGTATTTTTATCGATACGTGACTTTACCACTTTGTCAAGCACTAAGCCTGTCAAACTATTTTCTTTTTCATCCTAATGCAGGCGCTAGACATGTGATCAAATACGCAAATACCTACAAAGTCGCGAAGTGTGGCACTGACATTTGCCTATTTGTTCAAAGTTTGAACACATATTTGAAGTTTGCCGAGTCGAGTCGGTTTTTCTGCGAACATCAAAGTAATCAAACTTCAAAGTTGCTTCAAAGTTTGTGCGCCCTGCCACACTTGTTGCAATGCTTAGTAACGCGCGCGCCGCTGACCGGAGCATTTGTGTGTGTATATTTTGAGTGTCATAATGGAGTGGAGTAATGATGTAGTTATCGAATTTCTTCAGCTACTTGAAGCGGAACCCTCCATATGGGATCCAAAAAACAAAGACCACAAAAACCGTAACGTTGTAAACGACGCATGGGTCCGAATAAAAAATAATTTATCACTACCGTTTACGGTAGATGAACTAAAAAGAAAGAGAAATAGCCTTCTAACCCAGTATAGGGATAATTTAAAAAAAATTAAAGAGACAACAAAAATCGTCTTCCGATCTATCAGCCATCTTTGCAATAACTGTGCCGTAAAACATTTGAAAACAAGTCTAGCAGGCATATTTGTAATCGTGTTTGTGTCAAAGTTTTCACTTCAAAGGTTGGTCAAATGTTTGCTCAAACTTTGAAGCCAATGTGTAGCGCCAGCCTAAAACAAAAAGGTTCTATGCTCGTATAATAATAATTTTAATTTATTTTTGCATATTTTGTGTTTTTTAATTTAATTTAATTTATCGTTTTAAAAATAATTTAGTAGGTATACCTACATACAAGTATTGTAAATTCTGGTTTAAAAGAATTATTGAATATATGTATAATACAAATATCAAGCATCCATACTAATATTATGCGAAAGTAACTCTGTCTGTCTGTCTGTTACTCAATCACGCCTTAACTACTGAACCAATTTGCATGAAAGGAGAATGGGCAAATTGGGCCTGAAACACACCCCGGACACTCCATACAAAATTATCGTTTTGACAGTCACACTGTAGAGACTGCAAATGTGTGTGTTAACGCTTTATCGTTGGCACATTTGTGACTAGAGTAAAAAAAAAATTCACGTTTTTCTGATGAAATACATCCGTAAACAGCACAATATCTAACCATTTAATCTACGAAAAACGATAATAATCACAAATCCAAAATAATAAAATTACTTTAAGTCAATTTGATTAATGTTGTCAATCTTCGTTGCGTATCGTCCTTGCAGAAAAATGTGGCCCATTTTAATCACGATCGCGCGGGGTGAGGTAAGTTTAATTTTGGCGGGAGGCGGAGAGTGTCCGTTCTGTAGCGTTTAGCTACTATTATGTATTCTGTGCCTGAAACTTGGGCTAAGACCAATACACACGAAATATTGTTTTTGTGATAGATCATTACACATACCTTACGAAAAAAATAAAATAAAAAAATAAATCAACCGGGTTCTTGTACAGTTAAGGCAAAAAGTTTTATTCATTTGGCTATTATTTTGCGCACAATAACGGTGTTTTTAATTCGAGTGAAGTAAGTATAAATCTAAATGCCACTGGAGTGACTGAGTTTAACCACAAAAAACGTCTAACTACGTTAAATTATTATAAACACGGTATAGGTACCTGTTACAAAACATAATATTAGTGTATTTCGCATAATAGAAGGCTTAAGATTAGTACGTATTTGTAAGTGAAAGTGAATTGGAGTAACATAAAGATATTGTCATTGTCTTATAACAGTTATTTATTGCAAAAAATATTATACACAAAGAAATAAAACTTGATGTGACTGTACAAAAACCCGGTTGATTATTTTTTTATATATATTTTTCCCGTTATGTATGTGTTATGATCTATTATAAAAACAATATCTCATGTGTATTGGTCCAACTCAAGGGTTCAGGCCCAACTTCCATAGTAAAATGCCCATTCTCCTTTGGTATATAGATATTTTGATACCCGAGAAAGGACATAGGCGACTTTTTACCCCGGGAAATAGGATAGGTTTTATCCCGGAAATCCCACGGGAACGGGAACTATGCGGGTTTTTCTTTGACTGCGCGGGCGAAGCTGCGGGTGGAAAGCTAGTTAAAATAATTTGTACATTAAAAATAAAAAGCCTTTGGCGTCCATAACAAAACAAACTTTCGAAATATAGCACTGATAAAAACGTATTTACCAAGGTGTAATAATTCGGATTGTTTCTTCTTGTAAATTCATATTTAGGCTACACCATTTTTTTATTTTAACGGGTTTTTATCACAAAATTACCACTAAATCAACTGTGAAAAAAAAGCAAACAGAAATATACAGGCCGAATTGATAATCTCCTCCTTTATTTTTGAAGTCGGTTAAATATCAAAAAGGTAACAGCCCTATAGCCTATAATAGTGCTTATGTCATAATTTCATCGCAGGGGCTTAGTTTCCTAACTGTATGTACGTAGTATATATCTGTCAACTGTGCTACTATGTTATATGAAGGTAATGGTATAATTTAAAATTCTCTAGAATATTCGATTATATAGATCTGCCGTAACAACGTTTGCGCTCCCGTATATAATCGAAAATTCTAGAGAACTTTAAATTATTCCATTTCTTTCATAAAACATATAATATGTAGGTATTTTTACATATTATATGTTTTATGAAAGAATTTACCCACAAAATTTCGGGTCATTTGTAACAGGATGGCGGTTCTACAGGGGTCTTAGTACGCAATGATAAAAA
This sequence comes from Colias eurytheme, assembly GCA_907164685.1. Lineage (NCBI taxonomy): Eukaryota > Metazoa > Arthropoda > Insecta > Lepidoptera > Pieridae > Colias > Colias eurytheme. The sequence goes on along the minus strand of CAJQZN010042278.1, from coordinate 23,268 downwards.
GAAAAATGATGGTCAGAACGCTGATACCGGATACCTTAAGATACTGTAATATAAAATATTACAGTAGGTATCTTAAGATAAAATATTATAGTATCTTCACCGTGTGTGACGCGCTTTATGCGTTATATATTGGACGCCTAATAATTATATTATACCGAAGTATTTAATTCGCTTTGACAACACTTGCTAAATATTTGGTCGAGACCTTGGTCGAGATACAAGTTCAACCGCGACCGTGGGCCAGATTAATTCACATGAAGATAAATTTATACATTTGACAAATTAGGTATTTCGTCAGATTCTTAGATAACAACACGCTTCTGTAGTTCCTAATACCTATTGACTGAAATATTTTGGATCGAGACAAGTCCACATTAATTCACATAAGGATAAATTTATACATTTAAGTTTTAACACATAATTTCGTTTGATTCTTATAAATAGGGAACAATTTATATTGGAAATTCATAGATAAAATAATAAATAAATATTTCAGGACAATTTTCACACACGGCACGATCTGATCCCATACTAAGCTTTCGCTTGTGCTATGGAAACCAGATGGCTGATAAACATACATATTATATAATTTTAAATAAATACTGATATAGATAAATAACACCCAGACACAGAGTAAACATCTATATTCATCACACAAATATTTGCCCCGGGTGGGAATCGAACCCACGACCTCTGGCTTGGAAGGCAGGGCCACTGCCAACCAAGCCAACCGGTCAGATAACATTAAGCGTACGCAACACGCTTCAATGGTTCCAACTATTGACTGAAATATTTTTGATCGAGATTCGAGACACATAAGTTCAACCACGGCAGCGTCCGCGTCATCCAGATTAATTTACATAAGGATAAATTATTTATACATTTAGCACATTATTTCGTCTAATTATAATAAATAGCGAACATTTTATGTTGGAAATTCATACTATTAAGTGCACTTACGCAAAACGCTTCAGTTGTTCCCACTATTGATTGAAAAATTGTTTATTCTAAAATGAAACATTTTTTATTATCGTTCGTCGTATTATTGCTCCTCGTAAATATATGTATTGCAGATCCGAAAGTATAGTAAGTTATCTTTTTTATAGCATTAAACTAATTGTTAAGGCTAACTTGTTTTTAAATATTTATTTTAACAGTGTACCGATACGTTAGAAATTTATATGTAGTTAGTTCCCGTTCCCGCCGGTTTTCCGGGATAAAACTTATTTTTTCAGTTATCTAACTATTTTTGTACCAAATTTCATACAAAGTGGTTGAGGAGTGAATAAGATACAGACAGACACAGACAGTCTGTATCTTATTCACAGCAGACAGAGTTAATATCGAATTTATAATACATATATATTAGTTATGTAACTAATTACTTTTATATAATATATCTAAATATCTAATAGGTATATCAGTTTTGCTTATTTTACTAAGGGCCGATTTTTCAATCTTTGGTTAAAATTTATCCGTCCAATAAAGTATTACACGAACATTTTAAAATGTCACCTGTAAACTGTCATACATATACGGACAATTAGAATACATTTTTGAAATGGTAGTTTAATACGTTATTCGATGAATAAGTTTTAACCAAGGATTGAAAAATCAGCCCTTAGGAGTCCTTTTTGTCATTACTCACACGCTTTCCCAATTGTTTTTCAGTGGAACATGCTGCTATTGGCTTTTCGGCTGTTATGTAAGTCAATATACATACCTCTGCTCACGTCGCATATTTTTTTTAATAAATATTTAAATTGTTAAATGAGTTTGCCAGAGAAAGGTTGAATCGTGTATCTTCGTAATAAGTATTTACATTGTGATTAACATAATATATGACACGCAAAGCTTATCTATGAACGTAGCTCAAACTACTGGACCGATCGAGCTGATTGCAACAATGATTTAGGCATCTTTTAAAGATTTTGATAAATTCTACCCCCAAGGAGATAGCATAGGGGGGGGGGGGAGTTTTTACCATTTATATTTTGACCCCGCGAGCGAAGGTGCATTTTATTCAAATGAGAAATTAAGTACGCGCTGAGAAACAATTGATGATATTATAAAATGTAATAAGTAAAGAAAGTTATTTTAGCGAATGTTTTTTTTTCACAAAATCTTTTGTCTATTACATTATTAATACTTTTTTAATATTTCAGGAACAGCTAATAGATTATAGCGACTGTGATGAATATATTATTGGAAATGGATATGACAATGAAAACAATATATTGGTCTCCAATAAATAGAAAATAGTACTTATTTATGATTATTAAAGTGAAAATTTTAATTTAGATTACGACAAATCAATGTAATTTTGCCCTAAGAAATGTACAAACAGTTTTATTTAAATTGATATTTTCTTTCTATTTCTAGATTTCCAGCTTTGTATAATAAAATCTATAAATGTACTTAACTGAAATGTTGAAATAAAATTATTTTAATGGATTTATGCCTTTTTAATATTCTGCTTAGATCAATTCTGAGTTTCCTTGTTCCGCCGTGGTTAGATAATTCACTGGTCAACAATGATTTTGTTGCCCTGGATGTGAAAGTGGTTTCGAATAATTTAATGCATATAAAATATAAATCTATTAATGGTTTTGGTAGATTGGCTCTAGTTTTTTTTTAATCCTAATTTTCTTATTAGACCATAAAACGCACCATGCAATAGAAGGGATATTTGTTTAATATCATTTATTTATCACAAAGTTTCACTAATTGTTTTGTTTTAGTTTTTTTATTAATTTAACTAAATGGTTATAAAAATAGAAAAAGCCTTAAAACTTATAAAATAGTACAAGGATATATATTTTATAAGCTTCTCTTCTATAGTTAATTTGGGGACAATCGTTTCTTAAGGACCATCAGTAACCTGCCATCATGTGACGATCCCATATACCCTGATACCTTTATTCCATAATTGTTAGTTCTTTTACGATGCGTTCTTCCTGTTTCTCATAGAAATTTCCCAGATTAAGGCGTTACCCGGCAATTTCGACTATGTTCAACCTCTATAAAGTCTGGTACAACATAAAGCACAATACCGAAAAAAATATATAAAATAGGATGGTCTTTGATCTTTAATTGCTCGCGAGGACTTTTTTCCAAAGTTAATAGATTTCTAGAAAAAAAAATGTGCCGTGGTCATCGATTTTTCCGCAAATACTCTATAAACTGCGTAACCTGCTGACTTAGAGCTCTGAAAATTTTATGTTTAATAAATTATCAGTTACACAACAGTCCCTGACGAGGATTTTTTGTTTCACTGATTAGTATCTTTTTAAATACAAAATGTGAGGAAAAAAGAAGGTGCAGCGGGAGAGGTTTGAGATCCGTCAAGTATCCTCAAGGTTATTAGCGCATGTAAAAGCCTTAACTGGAAATCTATCCAGTAGACTGCGGGGAAAGTGTAGCTTTATGCTCGTATTTGCTCACAGAGTATTGAAGTTTTTTAACAACTTTTGCACAATTTCTTTATAATTTGGTGCTTTATATTTACCAATACTATACCTTTCCATAGTTTGTATTCAGCATCAGTTATTAATTTTGTTAAATTTTCATCATTTATCAATTTTCGACTCGTCCGTCTTATAGGGCGGTTGTATATTCTTCTTATTCTATTCAATCTATTCAAAGGCCTAAATTCTCATATTTATTAATTTTTCCCAATGAATTTGCTTTGTCTTATCCCATTAATAAAAACATCAAGGGAATTTGGTGTTTTTTTTGGCCACTTTGCTGACCAAGTACTACTCGGTTTCTTCAACTCAATAGGTACAAACCGAACATTGTTGTTCATAAAAATATTTTTTTACAGAAACCATTTATTATTCTGATATTCTACATTTAGTTTTATAGAAAAGGGTTATGTCTGAGCGAAGAAATGTGCAGAAAACGTAATTCACCAAAAAAATAAACACTTGTTAGTAACCCATATTCTGAAGAGCCGTAAGAAAATTAAATATATATGAAAATCCAAATAAAAAAAATATTTGAGCCAATTAAATAATTTTAATGATTACATTCGCAAACTGGGTACTTAAAATATATAAATCTGTAGAAATACCAGGGCAACCAAAAAAAAAAAATGTTTTTTTGTTGAGCTCGGTAATATATCCATGTTTGGATATATTCAAAGTAAAGTTCTAATTAATTCCCTATTATCTGAAACAGGATAAAATGACGGTCAATTCGATGCCCCTAAATATAGTTATTTACCATAAATATTATCTATCTGAAAACCACAACAATTGAGAGATAAGCATTATAATAATATGTAGAGGCTTCTCTTTTTCAATGTGAAGTTGAATTTATTTAATTGGAATTGATAATAATAACAGGATAACCGTTTTCAGGAAATAAATTAAGTTTCAGTACAAAATAGAAAGCAAATAAAAATTTAATGTCCTATTTTTAAAACTATTTTATATGTAACATCTAAGTATGTAGGTAACCATAAAAATAAAAGCATAGGTATGTGAAATAAAAATATTTTCTGTATCCTTTATAACCAACCAACCGTAAGGAATGACAGATAATTTAGATTCTACATAATATTATAATAAAAACATATAATATGTATGAAAAACATTTATTTCATAAAAACACATACATTTTTTTATCATAGGTACTTAGAAAATTGAAATAAAAAATAATTTTAGGCAGTAGGGTATCTTATGCTAACATTAAATGTATTCAAAACTAAACGAAATTATTTTCCATATTATGTGTAGTTAATTATAATTTAGTGTAGGTATTTATGGCTTAAAATTGTCTATGTCATTAAAAACTTATTTTATGAAGTGAAAATTGTTTGTATTGCCTTCTCCATTTCCAGCGAACACAAAAGTTTTGGCTATTGGTCCTGAACTTGTTATTTTCCTGTAGTAACTTGATGAAGATGACTGGAAAATTAAAATTTCATTGAGTAAATAAAGCTAAAATTGCAATAAGAATTAAGAGTAGGGAAATAGTGTAAGAGATAATATGTATGTATATTATTATAGGGAAAGAGTATAACGCCGGTGCTGCCGCTGCCGCTCATCCGTATCTTCTTAAGTAAGTATTATGTATACTGGCCCCGTGGTTTCTACGATCCTATTAGTCTTATTGATATATAGCCTTTCTCGATAATTGGACAACAGTGAAATAATTTTTCAAACCGCACCCGTGGTTCCTGAGATTAGCGCGTTCATGCAAACACACAAACTCTTCAGAACGAGTCTGTATTACGTGAAGTTGACATTTTATATATTTTTTTTTAATTTACATTATTATAACTGTTAAAAGTGATCAATATTAATTTTATTAATTCAAAATTAGGTACTAAAGAGCTAATCCATCCACGTCGTTGCGCTAATCATTATGCGTTTTTTCGATTTAACAATAGTTACCTGCTTCCAAAAAATTTCAAATAGATAGAAGTAGATAGCATAAAAATACTGCCACGCCATGGTTTCGAGAAAAACACAAAAAGTGGATAAACCCAGTAGAGACTCTTCAACCTCCAATGCAATGCCCGGTGCATTCCTCCTCCAATGCAATGCCTCGAAGCGCTTTTAACTTTTTAACATAATATTTTGGTCACGCTAACAATCAATATTGATGGACCAAAACCCATAATTTATAACTTTTATCATGTTAAGCCTGTTTGTTTAAATCTAATATCTATCTAATTTCTAATATTTCTAATATATGTAGGTATATTATAAAGGCGAAAGTTTGAAAGGATGTATGGATGTATGGATGTTTGTTACTCTTTCACGTAAAAACTACTGAACCGATTACAATGAAATTTAGCACACATATAGAGGGTAACTTGGATTAACACATAGGATAGTTTTTATCCCGGAAATCCCACGGGAACGGGAACTATGCGGGTTTTCCTTTGCAAACGCGGGCGAAGCCGCGGGCGGAAATCTAGTATTTCATAGTACGAACGAGTCTGATAAGTTTCCTTTTCTGTCCGCATAGTGTCTCTTTTGTAAATATACTGCCTACCTATCGTTCCCACTCATTTACTAAAAACCTAGTAAGATTAATTAAATATTCGATAATATTTAATAATTTAAATAATACTTGTATAATTTTGTAATTCTTACTTGTTGACTGCTACTGGATTCTTCATATGTAAAATATGTATTGCGTTTTTCTCTTGGAATCTGAAATTGAAAAATAAAAATAAGATATTTTAAAATGTTCTATTTGTGAAGTTAAAGTTAAACTGAAGCCAATGTGTGTGTGTGTGGCTGAAGCAAATGAGATGGCTCACCTAGATAGATAAAAGATGGGCGTTAAAGCATCCCTTTTTTATGTCTCTCACGTTTAAATATGTAGGTACTTATATTGTATAGGTCTTTGATTCTATTGCTTTCATAAAGGTTTATATTTTATGGGGGCAAATGCCATTCACAAAATCGTTCACAAACTAACTATACGCTATCTCAATTCTTAGCGTACCTACCTATGATTCTATTTATATTATTTAATTGTTCTTTTTTAAGGGCTATCAGTAATTATTTTTGACTTTGATAGGAAATTCTTTTGCAGTGGTGCGGAAGCTTTCGCGGTATCAACAGGTAATACTCAATGATATTATATATATAGATATATATAGATATACATTATAGAAAAATATCATTGGTAATACTGCAGTAATACTTCTTAAGGTTAAATCGGAGACAAAAATTATTCGACGATTTTAGAGTATTCCATTACTTTATCAACATTAAATGCTAAAAATAACATGCTTAATTACCCACAATTCAAAAGTTAAGGATACAGGAAAATATGTTACTTATAGTGATTATGGGTATATACCCGTTATAAGGAAAATAGTTTGCTAATTAATGACGTTTTCGATACAACGAACTCAAACGATTACAAATTATTAAATTATGCGATAGAGCGATTTAAATGACTTAGGTAATATTGTATAAAATGGATTAACAATACTTTCACCAAAGAGTAGCTTATGTTATGTTAGTAACTATGTTTAAAAAGTATAAGTGGGTAAAATGGGTAACGTACAACGTAGTAGAACATAATAATAGGTACCTATAAGTAAAAAAAAATGTTTGGTCAAAACAACTTACCTCTGAATTTTGTATTCCGCTGTTGTGTTCAATTTTCCTTTGACAAAAAACAAACAACACTTTAAAGTTTTAAATGTTTATGCAAAATATTTATAAAAATAAACTATAAAAGTAAGTAAAACTTACTCAGGGGAAGGTCTGGCCTCTGCCAGAGACGCTATTAGGACACACAGATAAACTATCATCATTGTTGTATTCATGATTTTTATACTTCTTATATTATTATAACTGCAAAAATTTTCTCGTCTTCACAAATGAAGCGTTGAGGACAAACTGATTCTACTTAATAAAACGTATGAACACACACATAGTAAACAAATACGTAGGTTGAGTTAATTGTCTTAAAAAGATAATATAATCATACAAAGCTTACAAACTTGTTTCTCACGTTAGTGTAGCTATTTTTGTTGAAAACTATTAATCATTCTCTTAGAGTAGATATAGGTAGGTAACTAAAATTAGATTATCCATCATTAAATATGAGTAAATACTAAATACCATTTCTTCAAAAAAAATATAAACAAACTTGAAATTTGTATACTTACTTAAAGTTTTAAGAAGGTATCTTTTGTTCGCCTCTTACTTTTTACTACGACATTCTACATGCGTTTTTGACCTTCCACGTTTTTTTAACTAATGGTTATTTTAACATGAAGGATGTGATGTTTCTATTAAACTGCCTGTGCGACGCGGTTTCACCCGCATTGCTCCGCTCTTGTTGGTCCTAACGTGATGATATAAGAATTTTTCAAATCGGACAAGTAGTTTCTGAGATAAGCGCGTTCAAACAAACAAACAAACAAACTCTTCAGCTTTATTATATTAGTATAACTAGATTATATTACAATGATTTAAAATAACAGTTCTCTAAAATTTAAATTTACAATTTTTATAGGAAATTTTTCAATTTTCAATATAATATGAATAAAGCAATAAGAAAAAAATGACTTTATGTTTCGGCTTTGTTTTTCCGTCGAACTGTAGTTTTCAGTAAGGTACCCTATAAAAGAGCAGATGAAGGATTCTTGATTTTTTTGTTATTTTTATGAAAAGTTAGCATGTTGCAGTTGTTTCCACAATTACCTACTAATTGAGCGTTGCTTTGCAATAACTTATTTTGATTATTATCTAAAAAAGTGGCAATTTAATTTTTCCTTTGAACTCGTGTGTGTATCTATGTGCCCTACATACAAATTAATTTTAGTCATTGAAACGCCAATATTTTGATTCATTACTAGAAGTACAGGAAGAAAATAAAATATTCAGATATTTATATTTAAATCTTATTTTTTATTTTTATTTAAATCAATATAGCAGGCTCTTATAAAATAATTTATTTATAATAACAAAATGCGTTTTTAGAGATTATCAGTACATTAAAGATATAACACTTCAAGAGTAGAAATTTTGACTAAGATTTCTTTCTTAAAACTAAAAAAAAACGTACTTAATTTGTATTAAATACAAATAGCACAACTAGCGCTAAACTAAAAACTAAAAAACTCTTGTTAAACGCTCTAGATCATGATGGAGAGTGCGTGGTATAGGTACTTATCTATAGTTTTGACTCAATTCCGACGACAGTTTTCAAAGCTTTCGACCTCATTCAAATTAAAATAAATTATTTTATTTCTTGAAGTGGAAGTTGTTTGAATTTAATCGTCCATTTCCAGCCAACACGAAAGTTTTTGCTATTGGTCCTGAACTTGATATTTTCCTGTAGTAACTCGATGAAGACGACTGAAAATAGAGAGAGAAATACATCAATAAATTAATAAAATATGTATAGTAAAATAAGTATTTTTTTGATATCATTAATATGTTTAAATATGAAAGTATTAATTTTATATGATTCAAATAACTGTAGAGTTCTTAGAGCGCGTTTTGAAAGCCCTTCTAAAAGATTGAAATGGAAAAAATTAAAAATATGTGAGTAGGTAATAGTCCGATAGACGCAGTGACAATAATAAATAATATTATTTAATATAATATTAATATCATTCGTTCAAGTATTACATATTTAAATTTTAGTGTATAGTGTCGAAAATATAACAAAATATGATTAAGATATTTGCTAGTAAAATGAACTTACTTGATGACTGCTACTGGATTCTTCAAAAGTAAAGTAGGAGCCTCGCTTTATTCTAGGAAGCTGAAATGGAATAAATTTTTCTGATTAAAAATATGAAAGAAATTAATTATTAAATAATTTCCATTATTGATAATGTGCAGCTCTATGTTACTATTTTTACAACAAGCAAATGCAAATTTAATTTTTTTAAACTCAATCATTTATCCAAGTCAAATTTCAGAATTTGAAATTTTGAACGCATGTTTATTATAAACAAGGTATTGGATAAAGAAAAATGATATAAAATAAACCATTTGGCTGTTATTGTTGCAAAAATAACATGATTGGCTAAATGACAACAACCGGTTTGAAGGTTGAACAGGGAAATATGTAAACGGACAAAGATGCGACTTGGAATTCCAAATGTTGGAGCGAACATTACCTGCACCTGAGTAACCCCAGAGTATCTCGTTAATCCACTTTTCGATTTCTTTTGAACAGGAAAATACATTTATATGTTTACCTATAGGTTTTGGCACGTATGTATATTTTATAATACGCTATAGCCGTTATATTTTCGATATATATGTGCGCATATTATTTTTTATAAAAGATCGTGAACTACGTCCTTTTACCCGTCAGTTTTAACTTAATCCTAGAACGTGCTGTAGAAGTACATAATATTATATCCTACATAGGTTGACTATATAAAATGCTATTTATTCTCAAATAGAGGTAAGCTTGCTCGTAACGGAGCGATTTTTTTGACTCAGAATACGAGGTTTCCAGTTTTTATCGTCAGTAAATCATTATTGAATGACATGTTTTGGTAGCCCCCCGCTCAGACATCGCAAAGCTTTTTAGCTTTATCATTTCAATATATTATTATGCTTTGTAAACGAGTTCTATAAAATTCAATAATTTATTACTATTTTAAACGTAAAGGTTAGAGGAAAATATGAAACAAAAATACTCAAAACATCTGACATACATGTATATAGCTACTTAAATATAGTGTATCTAATAAATAGTCTATTTTTAAAATCACAATAGCGTCTCTACAATTTATTTATTAATTAATATTGTTTTATATCTGACCTGTCTGTCGGTTTCTTCCCGCTTAAATATTTAAAGTGATAATTTGTTTTTGGTTCGTTGTTTTTTACATGATATGAACTATGCATATTAGTATTTTTAGAACAAGCTAATGTGAATACCTAGTAACCTACAAATCTGTTATCCTACTGGTTTAATGCTCCAAGTCCTACAGACATTCGTATGGAAATTATATTAAGCAAGGAAAAATGTGAAAGCTTTTGAGCCGTTTTATTTAAACGCATACAAGCGAGCATTCTTATTCTAAAATTGATTATTTAAGAAACGTACCTGTTGATTTTGTACTTGGTCATTTTGGTCCGGATTGTGGTGAGATTGTTGACTTGTTCTAAAAATTACACAAAACGTTATTAAATGCAACGAGTATAGAGTTGAACGAAATGTTTTTTTTATATTTGAATTGTGACTTCACAGTTAATTTACTTCTATAATAACTTACTCAAGGGATGGTCTGGATTCTACGACTGATGCTATTACGATAAACGCACAAACAATAGCAATTTTTGTATTCATGATTTTTATAATTCTTATTATTTTCAATGTAAAAGCTTTGTCTCGCCTTCACAGGTAGAGCGACGAGGATAAACTGATTTTTATATTCATATTACACTGAACATATACGTAAACATAATATATAACTGTCTTAAGATTTATAATATATGTATGATGCATACGTATTTTTATGACATACAATTTTGCTTACGTATTGGGTTTTTATTGGTTTATGAAATATATGTAACCTTATAAGTATACCGAACTAGTCTAATCTAATAATATAATATACCCGTATGTCGCAGTGGGATTTTTGAATTCGTTATTCTTCATCAATTTAATGCATTTTAAAAATATGTAGGTAGTGTGCATAGGTATATGTCTTAAAGTAATAATAATTTATAATTTTTTTTAATACTTATTTTTAAAAAAATTTATGGTTCTTAATTCTTATCTTTTTACATAGGGAATTTTCTTAAAAAGAATTAGCTGTGTAGCAATAATTTGCATAGATAGATATACTCTATAATAAAATATTAAAATTACACTGCTTTTCCCGGCTTTACCCGTCTTTATCCGGGATCAAGAATAACGAAGCTTTCTGCTGGTGATCTCGTAGTTTCAGAAACTATACGTAAAAAAAACGGGCAACAGTAGGGGCAAACAACTAGTCGCGGAAGAATTCCAACAAATACCCGCGGCCCCATCATTAAAGCGGCTCGACGGAACACAGTGGGGTTTTAGTCGGTAAGAATCCGACATAACCCACGGCTCCTTCCCCGGGGGCCGTGGGTATCTTTGGAAGATTTCCCCACTATAAAAAAAAAAAAAAAAAAAAAAAGGGGCAAACAACTAGTCTCTTCATAAATGGCTGGTGTCGTCATCAGACATCACGTCAGACGTCATCAATGTTTATATAATTACAATATCGCAATACGATGGCGCATAGACCGATTATTTATGATTTTGATAGTCAAAAATATTTAAATTTGCCTTTATTACCATTCAAATACGTTTATGATTTAGCAAAAATCGACTTGTTGTTTGTCCTAGATGTTGTGGTTTCACAAAAGTGTTTGTTATGTTTTTAAACTTCATTTTGTACATTAACATTACACTAAAAGGTAAAATAAAGCTTATCTCATATGAACAAAAAACATTTATTACATATCCAACAATTGATATTAAGCAAAAGGTATATAAGCTACGACGATAATTATGAATTGATGGTGTATGGGACGCGATTCTTTTGGAACTTTTGAACTTCAATAAATAATACAGCTGTATTTCGTACATTATTGTTATGGTCTCAGCTGTTGGTTTCTATCTACCTATGTACTTCCTATGTAGGATATGAATGATAATAATGTTGATGTACGAAAAATAATTATATTAAATTAATATTAATTGACCGGTCGAAATATTATGACATACTATTTTAAACAATATTATGTACTTCCCCGTGGAGCTATTGACAATTTAATAATCAATGTGATATATTTTTACAAATGTAAACATACTTATTTACTACGTTACATTAGGTAACAGTTACAGCCTGAGTCATAAAGGTTATTCACGTTGGCATGCATACAGTTTTGTTTATTTTGAATTTTAATTTTAGATTCATACTATAATATTCAGAGCTTTTATCCGGGGGATTTCTTTTTATCTTTAAATTTATGTCTTCTTTTATATTTACTCTTTAGGTGGCTTGTTGGTTAAACTACGGTTTTTTAAAGATAGTTACTTTACTTTACGTACCAGAAGTACCTAGTATCTATTATTTTCGTAGTTCTGTCGCCTGTGATGAGATGACAATAATCAACAGATCCGGAAATCATTCTTGTATTTCCTTGTCTACAGCCACAGATAGGTATTATAATACTTTACTATTATAGTACTACAACTTTAATTCAAGGTTATGAATTCGCTTTTTTTCGCTTTGCTTTCGCTTCTGTTATTAGGATGATTTTCTGTGAGGGACAGATTAGACACCTGTCTATTACATATTACATATGTTGTTATCTTGGCGTGTTGTAATTAAATAATCGTCGTACCTATTAAGACCTAAAGCCTGAAAATGTACATTAATTTCAAATTCGTTAACATATCTTATATCTCTCTTATTTCTCTCCGTACTAAACTACTTCTCTTTGTGTGTCACGGTGTTGCAATATTCGATATTATATTTTATGAAAGCGTTTTTTTAAGGAAAACCAAACTTATTAAAATATGACCACAAATTATTCGCTAAAATAGGCCATACGTGACACGTATAAGCACATCATGACAGTTGCAGTGCAGGATTCGTGGCAATAATAACCTATACGGTATACATAGGTAATTTTCAAAACTTACTTTTATTTTCAATTAAAAAATAAGGACGAAATATTTTATCTTTTTGTATAATTTATCAGTTAAAAGGGAAATAAATACACATTTTTTAAATACGCTATCTATTGAATGTTTGATGTAACAACGTTACAAAAGTTAAAAGTGTATTTAGGTCGACTACTACGACTTGTGCAAGCGTAGAGGGCGCTTCTTCGTAGCCGTAGTTTATTGAAATACTCGCGAGATGGCAATCTGCACATAATCCATACTATTCCATACTATCCATCATCTATCCATACTAATATTATAAATGCGAAAGTAACTCTGTCTGTCTGTCTGTCTGTTACTCAATCACGCATAAACTACTGAACCAATTTTCATGAAATTTGGTATAGAGATATTTTTATACCCGAGAAAGGACATAGGCTACTTTTTATCCCGGGAAATTGACGCAATCCCGGAAATCCCACGGGACCGGAACTATGCGGGTTTTTCTTTGACTGCGCGGGCGAAGCCGCGGGCGGAAAGCTAGTAATATATAATAGGAGTTTAATGTGGCTAAGAAAGTTCTTTTATAATAGTATAATTTAGTTTTATTAGCTTTCCAATTCGACATCGAAACATAACATTAGAAAATAATCTGAAACATCGTAAGCTGCGTTATATATTATAATAAAAATAAATAAATCGTATTTTTAAACTTTTCCTCATATTATTGAGTTGTACATGGTTGTACTCAATGTATGTGTCAAGGAAATCTCTATACGATTATGTACGCTACTCTCCTGTCCAATACCGATTTGTTATTTTATTTGCTCACAAGACACGCTCACTTTCAAAGGTAAATAACCATTTAAGGTCGGTTTCATGTTCACACATAGAGAAAATACATAGTTATATTTTCTAAAATCTATTCTTTTCTTCTTGGTAAATATTGGTATGATGTTTATTAATGTATTATATAAATATTGTTACGACATAACGATTAAGTCGGCGCAGCATTAAACATAGGTAGGTATGTTGAAACCTATAATTTTAATGAATCAAAGCGACTTACCTATATGAATAAAGGATCCGATCTTCTTACTTAGCCGTTATCCGTACGGTCGGTTTATTTCAATTTCCTTCATAAAAGACGCTATTCTCGGATTTGAAGTAGATTTATCATGCTCGGATAAAGCGGGCACTTTTTGTGCTTTTCTTGTGCCTGGATCTGACCCGAGATCTGTCCACTTAATGTGAATAATGGTGTGCGATGGAAAACGAATGCGAGCCCGAACACAAAAGACAACAATAAGAAGTGATTTCGAGATTTGATACAGGGATCCTTGTAAGATAATATTGTATTTTATTGAAATTTTAATATTTAATTCACTTATTCTAAGTAGATATTATTTGTTTTCCGTTGAGCGTTTTCTTGCTACACCCGTAAACGATCATCTATTTGAAACTAAACGAAGCGTAATGAACTGCTCCATGCTCTAACACGCGATTCAAGAGATAATATTATGTTATCCCTGAACAAATGGTCATTTTTAATATGGAAAATTTAAGAAGTAAGTATAAAAATCTCCCAGTTGAATAGAAGATTCATAAAAAATCATGTTCACATAATTTATCATCACTGATTTTCATATGCCATGATTTGCAGGTAGGTAATAGTTGTTATAAAATCCATATTATTATTTCAATTAATTGTTGATTATAGTTAAATGTAAATAAAAATATACCATTCAAAGTTTCTTATTATAATGTCTGATGATTATTTATTTATTTATTTAATAAGGTGCACACGACAGCTGACAATTTTGCCTCATTATACACAAATTTAATTTAATTATATGTTGCGGTGAAATGCCAACCAATTAATTATATGCACACAGCATAGTTGAGGGAAAAAAATTATTAAAAATTACATTATTTAGCACAATTCATAGATCAAGTAAAATAATTTCCTAAAATACAATGTCATAAAATAAGTTGAATCTAATTAATCATAGTACAGATAAATATCACATTAATATAGCTACAGTACATTATTGATTGATAATTATCCAATTCTATTATAGAGGTACGATACTTACATACATATAGGTTCATATTAAATATTTTATTTGAAACTTTGTATTACTCAACGCACTTTTCAACTCTTGAGCTTACTCTTATATTTAACTAGCTGCACTCCTGTTGGTCTTATGTCTTCTTGCCTTCCTCGATAAATGGGCTATCTAACACCGAAATAATTTTTCAAATCGGACCAGTAGTTCCTGATTAGCGCGTTCACACAAACAAACTCTTAAGCTTTAATAATAATATACTACGGATATTAGTATAGATTAACTGTGTAATTGTAAAACAAGTCTATGGAATAAGATCCCTATTGCCGTTAGATAGCCTGTGTATTGTGTAATGCATTACTTGCATGACTACCTCTTACTAGATTTCGTAAATACTATCTGTTATCAAAATCGACCTCCTAGGTCACTAAATCCTCGATTAT
This sequence comes from Colias eurytheme, assembly GCA_907164685.1. Classification (NCBI taxonomy): domain Eukaryota; kingdom Metazoa; phylum Arthropoda; class Insecta; order Lepidoptera; family Pieridae; genus Colias; species Colias eurytheme. The sequence goes on along the minus strand of CAJQZN010042278.1, from coordinate 7,652 downwards.
ATTTATAAACGAAGTAAATTATGTATGGATAAACTAACCAATATAATAAAAGCTAAAGTTAGTTATAATAAAAGCTAAAGCTAAAGTTGCTGTTTCACACAAAATTTGTTCAGGTCTGTATGAAATTTTGTACACAGATTGATACATGGGCTTCTTTTCACACGGCTCCCATATAGTGAAGTCTATAGTGAATTCTAGTCAAATATCATACCTAGAAGTAAGCTACGATAAATATTATTTTATAGTAGAAAAAATTTCTGTCTGTCTATTAGTTTTATCTGTCTGTATATTAGTACTTACTTGTGTAGTAACACAAGTAAGTACATGAAGTATCATGTAACTATAAATTTATAGTAATCCAAACTCCGTAGCAAAGCTCTCATTATCGGATCGAAAAATAAAATTTCATATGATTCTAAATCAAAAACAGAACTAAACTTGAGAGAGTAGAGTTTACATTTGTATAGAGAGAGAACTTAAATGTGAGGGCGAGCATTACAATGTTCATGTGACGGTGAAACCTTTTTGTTCCGTCTTTTGTGAAGAGAATCTGCGACGCCCCAGGGGCCGTAGGCACGATTTCCATTACACGGGAGGCTTTTTTAAAATACCTTCGCTTTTAAAAGTTGACTCTAGTTTAGTATTTATTTGATCAACAATCTGTATGAACGTAATAAAAAGATAGGCCATCATTTTTATTGATTTAAAAGGCCATCATTTTTATTGATTTAAGGAGAGAAACAATTTATTATAGTTAATGTTTAAATTTTAAATCCTTATAAAATAAATATTTAAAAATCCTCAAAGTACAGATAAACTATCAAGAGGCGGAATCGATCACACCTCCTTCACTTTTCTCAAGGGTGTCCTTTAGGCATATAAAATTTAAAGAGTGTAGTAATATTTAAACATAATTTGTACTTTTACTCTTAGAGTAGAAGAAATTCTATTGCTGAGGTGAGATGTTGGACTCGTTGTCAGGCATCGCTACAGAACAGCGAAGGACGCAAGATCAAATCCCGCCTCATGATCGGTTTTGTTCTAATAATCTCTATGTATAAAAATGAATCCTTATTACCCTTGGTCACGGCATCACGCGTGAACAGCTTGATCGATTTCGATAATTCTTTTTTTATAATATTACTTGAAGTACGAGGATGGTTCTTATGAAAATAAAAATTAACATGTACCACGGTTGAAGCCGGGGCGGACCCTAGTAATAAATATATTTCAGGACACTTTTCACACACGGCACGATCTGATCCCATACTAAGATTTTCTATTGTGTTATGCAAATAAAATGGTTGATCAAAATACATATATAATTTTAAATATATATTTGTATAGACTATAGATAATTATCACCCATACACAGAGCAAACATCGATGTTTATCACATAATAATATCTGCCATGGGAATTGAACCCACGAGCTCTGGCGAAGGTAGGGTCGCTAACAACTAAGCCAGTCAGTTAAAATTATTAAATATTCTTTAAAGTTTTTCAAACTCAAACTCAAACTCAAACGTGTACTTATTCAATTAGTCTTCTTCTAATTTGAATCGTTATACCATAGCTTTACCATTTACCACTGAGTTCAAACAACAAATTATTTTCAAAGTTATATCAGTCTTCAGACTACACAATAAGTATTTATTTTTACAAAACTTTATTTGCATTGCATTTGAAAAGATAGATCATCAAAAAACACAACAAATTAATAAGACATAAACGCTATAATCGAACTGTAATTATTGGTAATGGTTATTTAAATGGTTATCGTAATTACAAAAGTTGTTACATTTGACTCTCGAGCAAATGGCCTCATTTGTTGAAAATATTTTCGCAATGTTAATGTCAGGTGATTTCGCAGACGAGGTCTGCCAACAATACAGTAAAAACATTTAAAGTAATTATCATCATTTCGTAGGCATTTTAAATAAAATGAAGTGATTTTGGATATATAGGATAGGTACATGCTATTTAATTTAACCAATTGTTTTAAATATAAGTAATTAGTTTAACATTCGATTTGTTCTGTATTACCCGTTTACTTGTTCAGCGATGATTTAGGTTTCTTCGAGTAGGTGAATCATGTTGGAAAGTGTAATTACCTAGATATAGTTAGTGAGGTTTTTTTGATAGAATCTTTATTTTAGAAATATTTCATTATTTCTTATAATTTTCAAATGGATTCGCTTTGGCTTCTATTGTTAAAGTTTTGTCATATGTTTACATTGTACAAGCTAAATTACAACATTAAGTGATTAAGTAAATTACTTATTTACTAAGCATATACTTAGGAATTTACATGCAAAAAAAAAAAAAACCTCAAATCTAGGAAAATATAAGAGCGTTCTTCACTGTGGTTCCCCAGGAGCTGTAGGTACTTATTAGTAATAGTAGGTTATTAAGAAAAAAACACGGTTAGTATATTACTTTTAATATTCTCTAGATACCAGCACTTCTACTGCAATCTAAATATTCAAGTTCACATTTCGTCACTTTTTTATCCACTAGAATGATTTCTTTTGATAATTACATCGTTTTTATTGCGTGAACCATTTCCTATAACTATACGCCTACATACTCTTCTCTCAGTCTGAAAAATAAACTAAGTGTTATTATAATATTTAATGAATTATTGAAACAAAGCTCAGCGAAGATGGACATCACTAAAGTATAAAACAAAGTCGCTTTCTCTGTCCCTATGTCCATTTGTATGTTTAAATCTTTAAAACTACTCAACGGATTTTGATGCGGTTTTTTTAAATAGATAGAGTGATTCAAGAGGAAGGTTTTAGTATATAATTTATTATGTTTTAGTCAAAGCGGGCGAAGCCGCGGGTGGAAAGCTAGTAATATTATAAAGATGAAGATTAAAAATAAATAAAACTTACGCATCTCTGCGGCCACAAGCTGCACGGTCTGTAAATAAATTAAACAATAACATTAATGAATAAATTGTAGCAAGAACTTTTGTGTGTATAATATTTATTCTTTCCTATTTATCACTTATTAGTCCGATAGGTATATGAAGTAAAGTGCATTAAAAAAAATGTGATCTAGTTTTTGTAGGCTGAATTTTTTTGGGAGATGAACACAATAGACAATCTTAAATTCTAGTCTCAACTGTTAAAACTTAAGAAAAAAAAATTCAATAACAAAAATTAAAATAATTAGCAACAATACAAGTGGGAAGTGTAATATCAGGGTAACAAAATATTAAATATAAAATAAATAAACTTAAAACTGTTATAGAGTTCACCGTCTCGGTTTTTTACTTACTTTGGTTTGGGATTTGCTTCATATAAACTTACACAGAAAAGAAGCGTTATCACTAATATATGAAGTATTTTCATGATTTTGTTTATAAAATAATTTTAATTTAATGCTTAATTAGGCGAGTCTGCCGCACATAATGAAGGACCAATACCCGTACAGTTTATTATATACACTACAGGAAAACTAATTTCTTCCTGTGATAGCCAAATACAATTATATATTTTGTTGTTATTACGTAAATATAATTTTATCATGTTCGCGTTTAAATATGTAAGTAGATAATATTTTTAACAACACTTGGTAAACCATTGAGGTATGTACTACATAGTAATTAGTAACTCAATGTGGTAAACCCATTTTTTACATCACGAGTCTGCATTCTTATGGCCACCATTCACAAGCGCGCCCATCCGCTGGATTTGTAGCTGGCGACATGTCCGCCGACAAATCTGCGTATGTATGTATCGGTGTGCGCGGCTCGCGGCTCGTCGCGGCGCTCGCCGTCTGGAGACGGCGATGGCTATATAAGGCGTTTATGAAACCTATAAATACAGAATATTTTTATAGTTATTGTTAAAGTCAAGCCTATCTTAAAGGCCGGCAACACACTCACAATGTCCCCGGCCGCGGCACGGCGTTGTGGCTTATGGGCGACGCTTACCATCAGGCGTCGCGTGGATATCATAGTACATAATATATGATAATTCAATAGGTGGTTTCATACTGAGTGAGCAGCCTCGGAAAATAATTGCGAAGATCATAGGCGCGTCCACACAGATCGAGTAGTCTCGTGAATCATTTTCCGCGCGTAGCAGCTCGGTCAGTGTGAACGTGGCTCGATCAAGGAAAATAGCGGCTCCTAGTCGTCGGCAAGGAAAATAAGTTCACACTGACCGAGATGTGCTCTTTGTGGACCCGGTTACATTTTGTGTTCGAAGGCATACGTATTAGCTAATCTGGCATATTGATATGCATATTGCATACATTACATACATTAATGTCCTGTGGCCCCTATGTGGGGCAGAGGGCGTCTACAGTGCGCCGCCATCGCGTTCTGTCTTGGGCTACGCTCTTCACCTCCTGCCAAGTCAACCCGATCGCCCTAGCTTCCGCCGCCACCGAGCGTCGCCAGGATTGTCTTGGACGGCCACGCTTCTTTTTCCCTTGCGGAGTCCATTCCAGGACTTGCCTTGTGTGGCCGATCCAAGTCCATTTTCGACGTAAGATTTGACGGGATATAGGAGTTTCATGGCAGCGTTCCAACAGATTGTCGTTGGATATCTTATCTGGCCAGTGGATTCGCAGTATTTGGCGGAGGCATCTGTTGACGAAGACCTGGATTCTATACGTGATATCTTTGGTCACCCTCCACGTTTCACTCCCATATAAAAGGACACTCTTTACGTTGGAGCGAAATATTCTAAATTTCACTCCACGAGTTAGTTTCTCCGATTTCCATATGGGTCGCAGCTGCGCGAAGGTTGCCCTAGCTTTGGCGATTCTAGAAGTGATGTCCTCTTCGGTTCCACCGGAATTAGACACAATACTAGCGAGGTATGTAAATTGAAAGAAAGAAAGAAAGAAAAAAAGCTTTATTGCCAACAAAAACTTAGACTAACTTAACTTAAAAGTAAACACGTATTAGGCAATCGGAACAGACTCAGCCATGCTGTGGGCTAACACCCGAACAGCGCTGATTTTCAGTCTGCCCGCGTATTTCCGAGGTCCTACATTTATATAAATACTAATAATAAAATAAAATTACATCTATAACTGTTCGTATCAATAAACGCTATAATTGCTGGACACGCTTTATTTGTTGTGGGCCTAAAGTCAGTGGTTGAGAATTTCTCCCCTCTGTGCGCATTTCCTGGGTCTTTAGGGAGTTAATTTTTAGTCCACAGACGGCAGCTTCACGTTGAAGGTCATCAAGCTTGGACTGCATGTCAACGTGTTTGTGACTGAGCAGACACAGGTCATCAGCGTAGTCTAGGTCGTCCAATTGGTCGGTCAACCCCCACTCTATACCGCGTCGCTTACCTTCGTTGACTTTATGCATTATGCCATCTAGTACCACAGTTTATTATTTTATCTGGGACGCCTATCTCGGTGAGTCGGCACCAGATGCTGAACCATTTTACTGTGTCGAAAGCTTTTTCGAAGTCAACGCATATGCATATTGCATAGGGTATATTAATTATGTAGCTTTCCAATCCGTCGATATTTATGAACAATGTATCTTCATGCTTGATTTAGATTAGAATCAGAAAAGTTTAAATATGATTATTATTATTTTTGAAGTGAAAACTTCTTTAGCGGCGTTGGGTATAAAATCTTAAACTCGCGTCAGGACACGTGGCCTGATCGAAAAAGCGTAAGACGGATGATTTTTTTTAGCCCTTATATTCCATGCGTAAGACGGATACCATTCCAAAATATCAAACATGCTGAACGTTAATAATCAAGTTTTCACTTCTGCCGGTACTCCCGGAGTGCAACCCGTCTTTTTTTTTATATTAGAGTGGGCAAACGGGCTTGTGGAGCGCCTGATCGTAAGCGAGTCCACCGCCCATATTCATCTACAGGGGATTCTGCAGGTGCGTTGCCGACTTTTTGAGATGGAGGTACACTCTCTTCTTGAAGACACTCAAATTGTAGACATTAGGAAATGTCGCTGCCGGGAGGCTATTCCATAATTTGGTAGTGCGTGGTAAAAAGTTACGAAAAAAACGCACTGTACTCGTACGCCAAAGATCTAAGTGGTGAGCATGAAACTTCGCCTTGTGTCGGGCAGAACGATGGTGGAATTCTGCGGCAGGTATCAGTTCAAACAACTCGTCAGAACAATCTTCATTGTACAGACGATAGAATACGCATAAAGATGCGACGTCTCGTCGTAAAGCTAGTGAATCCAGCCGATCAGTAAGTGTCCGATTATTATCGTTTGTATATTTTTTTTTATGAGAGAGGAGGCAAAAGAGCAGACGCGACGCCTGATGGTAAGGGGTCAGCGTCGCCCATAAGCCACAACGCCGCGCCGCGGCCGGGCGGGGACATTGTGAGTGTGTTGCCGGCCTTTAAGATAGGAATACGCTTTGTATGAACTAGGCTTGACTTTAACAATAACTATAAAAATATTCTGTATTTATAGGTTTCATAAACGCCTTATATACGTTTTGTTTAATGTTAAAATGTTATTTTTTTTATAACATACAATATTATTATTCAACTTGTTACACTACACTACGTTACACTTGTTGTACTCCTAGGTAGGTATGTAATCTGCGTATTTTACAAAAATAAGAGTAATTAACTTCTTAAGTTAGGCAGCTAACATAATTGATTATGTTATTAAAATATATAACGATAAGTTTCCATCAATCTTTTAATTTATGGCCTTTTTATAATAAATTCAAATATCAAATCAATATATTATTATTGAAACACATTTTATACAATATATTGAAAACAAAGCTATAGATAGCGATGAAATTTAATAAAAGGAAGTGCAACTGTAAAATTTTATTTTATATGACGTAGTGCTTTACATAATAACATTAATTTAACATTTATCTACTAACATTAAGGTTTATTACCTACTTAAATGAAACATTCAAATATTTAGTATGCAATGTATTTAATTAATATTTGATATCATAAAAACTAATACTTAAATATTAGGGGGCGCATAAAGCAAAATAACCAATCTTCTATTAGATGATACGTGTAATATGCAAGACCAAATCTAAAAAATAAAATATATATCAAACTAGATGATATGTTCAACGATTCTGTTTAATCAAAAACATAAAATATTAAAATTTACTCGATAAAAAAAAATCACCAAGTTACCTCTAATTTTCACACTTTTACGTTTTCTACTTGACATGGTAATACTTATTATGATTTTTTTTTCATAAACAATTATATTAAAACATTTGCAAGATATTTGTCAGAGCATTTTGTGTAATTACTTTTAGTTTTGGTTTTATCTGCGATAAACCACTTTTATCGTGACAAAATCAAACGTTTATAACGAGAAAAAAAGAGCGCCACTTTTGGCGCATATTTTGGTCTTGCATATTACACGTATCATCTAATAGAAGATTGGTTATTTTGCTTTATGCGCCCCCTTAAACGCCTATTATGGTTCATTTTTAAGATAAAAATTCGATTCGTTTTTATATTAAAGATAAGTACTAAAATAATGGGGAATATTTAATTTAATAGTAACATGAATACAATAATATTGTCAATTAATTTTTCATTATAGCACGATGCAAATAAATTTTTAAACGTTGAAACGAGGTTATTATCTCATATTTGAAGTTAAAAAATATTATTTAATAAGACCGCCTCCTTGGGACA